>CM053787.1:323633003-323645503 GCA_028749045.1 Cupressus sempervirens
CTTAAAACATGCAAACTAGAACACAAAATCTTGAATGAAAACCAAAGTCCAAAGAGTCATTTTCACTTTTGAGTCCAAAAAAAATATTGAATGATCTAAGGTTAAAAAAAAAGCACTTCAAAGTTCTTAAAACAACACACAAAATCTCAATCTTGAATGCTCAAAAGAAAACACTTGAATGTTTAACCACTTGTCTTTGAATGCATGTTGCTAAAATCACTCTTGAATGCCATGGATTAAAATCAAATTTTCCTTGAATGCATGATTAAAACAACAAATCCAATCTTGAATTCTAAGGATCAATTAACCATTGCAATATCAAACACTTCATTTGGAGCTTCTAAAAATTGAACAAAACAAATCTCTTTTCCACATGCAATCTAGGTAAAGTTTGATTTTTGGACATTTAAGAAACCTTGTTAAGTTAAAATAAAAATTTGCAAAAATCAATTTGAGTAGTTCCTTGGACTCACCTCTTTTCTAATCACCCATCAAATATTAACCATTGGTTGCAATCTCAGTGCCATTTATGGGGATGGGTCTACTTGAAAAAGGTGTTAAATGTTCCACAATCTAACTCACTCACTTGATCTTTGAATGTTTGCTTTAACTTTATCAAAATTCTTAAATGATCAAAAATCTAGATTAAATCGATCACACTTCAAATTTGGGCACTAAAATTGAACAACAACTGACGTGGATAGCCTCCAGGCGCGCGCTTGAAATCGAATCTCACACACTTTTGTTTTGGGCTTAAAACAAACTCACACTCAATTTTGAATGCCTTAAAGAAAATTAATCGATACTTGACGTGGAGGGCCTCTGGGCGCACGAGTTTTCTTTTGTTGACCCTAACTCTTCTTATTGTTTGCATTCTTCGATCGATTTACTTTTGTTGGCGCTTCAAGTTGGAATAAACATTGTATCTTAAACATGAGTGCTTGCAAAGTCTAGATCAGAAAACTTAAGCGTCAGTTGGTAAAAGAACAAGCGTGTTTTTTAGCCCAAGGTCATCCAAGTCTTCTCTCCCCTTGTCGTCTTTCGAGGCCATCTTGGGTGCATAAGATTAGGATCCAAAACCTTGTTTCTTTTTAGGAGGCCTACTTGGAGATTTCATCACCCCTTGGACGACCTCAACTCCAGCGTTCTGGCGGAGTATAAGAATCAGAAGGTGAATCGAAAGAAACCTCTCTTGGGATCAAGATTTTGTCACTCGGGCTAAGCCTCAAAGAACTTTATACCCTTGAGAAGTGAAAGAGGAGAAGTGGGTTACCGCTCCTCTCAGCTGTGTGACATCTTTTTGATCTCATCTACGGATTTGGGCCTCACTTACCTTGGGTATATCGAGGAATCCTTAGCTAAACCAACTGTCAGCCTTGTAGACAACCATCTAGGATGTTAATGTGTTTGAGGTGACTGATCGAAACATTTGTAGAACATACACACTCCTTGGCGCAAGTGTCACTTTCTGAGAATCAAAAACTTCTATCTGGTTGTTTCTATCTATTGCTTGATCTTTTATTTGTTGAATGAATGTTTGCCAAACTTGGTCAATCCTAGCTTAGGGCATACTTAGCGTAGTCACTGCCTATTCCAAAAGTTGAACGAGTTGAAGCAAAACAACCACGATCTCTCAAAGCCAAGCAGATTCAGGAATTGATGTTAGAGCAACCCAAACCCAAACAGAAGTTCCACAAAGTTAAACTCAAACCATCTCTAGCATACCAAGAACTTTCAGCCAAGAGAAAAGAAATAACACCAAGCCCACGAATTGCCAAACTCCACAATGCAGAGGACAAAGCTATCGACAAAGCACTTCAAGAGGCCTGATTAGAGTGCACCATCAAATTTAGCCAAAATCCAAGAGTTAATCCTGCTTATGCCTTACCAACAAGGCATGATTTCTATGATTAGACCCCCTTGTTTCTCCACATCCTCTTGGATAAGCTTCACTTTAGAGTCATCTTTGTAGAAAATCCAGCCATCTTAGGTTATCCCCTTAAGCATTATTAGCTCATCCATCTCATTTAGAATCAAACCATCTAGTCAGCAATCCAAAGTCTGCACATCTAAGCTTTCAAAATTGTTGTCACTTTTGCCAAAAGTTTGCCACTCCTAAAATCTTCCAAATCCATCAATCTCACCAAGGTTATCCCTTTGACAGAGCTTTGTCTAGGGTAATCCAGCTTTGTCACTTGTTATCCCTCATCACCTTGAGCTAAAGGTTGGGATCCACAAGTGGTCAATCTTGTGTTCTTCCTAAAGGATCATCAGTCTATCCTTAAGTTGACACAATCACCACCAAGCTTGCACATAGGAAAGTAGACCTTTCGTGCTTTGGCAACATATCTTTGAAGTTAGAATCTCCAACCCAATCCTCCTTAGGTTTTGTCATATAGCTTTGCCTTAACCTAGGAAATCATTTGCATAGAGAAGCCTTCCCCCTTTTGCATCCATGAGCATTATTGCATCTCATCCCTAGGAGCATTTTTCATGCCACCCGTCACTCGCTTAGCCAAGAAGAAAGAAACAATGAAGCCCTATCATTTGGATCGAACAGCCTCACCCCCCTTGAGCACTCATCCATCCTTCAGCCCAGAGAAAGCTATGCCATCATGTACTGACATTGAAGCTTTCATGAACCAACCAGGAAATGCAGTATTGGTAAATGCCATTATAGACAAGAACAAAGAGACAATCATGGCTAATTTTCGAAGGGAAAATGTAGGAACCTTTGACTTTGGAAGACCCCCTCCATTATCAGATCCATCTCACCCATTGTTTGGGCAGCTACCACCACCCATAGGCTCTTATGATCCAAATTATCCTCAATATATGCCAAAAGAAGAGCCTCCGGCCAATCCATATGATCCAACAGACCCAAACATACCATCATCCACCCAAGTTGAAATCTCCATGCCGCAAGCCAACCCAGCCACCACCACTCCATCCTTGGTTCATACCTCTCCGCTCCAAACCCCCTTTACCCAAAACAGCTCACCGTTCACCCCCTTCACTATTGTTGTTGCTGCTCCCCAACCCATCCTTCCAAATCCACCCATCTCCCAAATCAGTGCTAGCATATTTGGCCAACCTCAGCAATATACAATAGGGATGCCACCCATGGGGCCAAGTAATCAACCTTTCATCACCCCCAGCTTGTTCACTGCAGCCCAAAGCACAATCCCATCATTTCCATTAGGTCTTGGGAGCTCAATACCATTAGCCACAAATCTACAAGCTACTACCCTCACTCCACAAAGCTATCAAATCCCACAAGCTGCTACAAATTTTCTACCAAGCTCCCAAGTGACCCCAGCCCCTGCCACCACTCTACCAAGCTTCCAAATCCAACCACAAAGCTATCAAACCCCATCAGTTCCATTCCCAAGCTTTCAATTCCCACCACCTCCACCACCAACTAATCCATTACCTCCAATTACCAACTACTTTTCAATGCCACTTCTAGGAGGTAATCCACCACCCCAGCCAACCACCAATTATTTGCAGATACCATCCCAAATGGGGGCACAACCCACATATATTGGTCAAACCCCACAAGCCCCCTGATCCTTTCCCCAAGCCTCTCAACTATCTTATACCTTACCTCCACAAAGCAATCCATTTATCCCACAGCCAGCTTATGTTCCTCAATCCCAACCTCAAATCCCATATCAACAGCAAGCCTTGCAGCACATGCAGCAATATGCGCCACCTCCCCCTCAGGAACCTATCATCCACCATGCAGCTTCCCAAACAATGTACAATCCCTATCAGCAAATCCCTCATAGCCATCCATATTCAGTGGCCCCATCCAGCACATACCTACCTCAAGGCACTCCTACATTGGGGGCACCCCAGCCATCACCTATCAATTCAGAATGGGAGCAAATGAAGATAGCTCTGAAAGCCATCCAAGAAGGGAATGATCCAAAGACATTCAAGTTTGAGAATGTGTGTCCTTACCCATTTGATAGAGCCATTACCATGACACCATTTCCCAAACACTTTGAGGTACCCAAATTTGACAAATTTAGAGGAAAAGGAGACCCTGTCACACATATCAAAGAATTTTACATGCACTGCCAGGACGTAGCATACAATGATGTCTTCCTCTTGCACCTTTTTCCCAAAAGCTTGGCTGGACCAGCTCTTGAATGGTTTTATAGAATCCCCTATGGCACAATTCAAAACTTTGCTGAATTATCTGATGCATTTGTAGCCCAATATGCCCATCTTGTTGAAACAGAGCTATCAATAGTTGATCTTGTCCACACCAAGCAAAAAGGTGGAGAAAGCCTTGCCGAATACCTACAAAGATGGCAAACCCTTACCACCCGCATATCCTGCACCTTGCCAGAACGCCATGTGGTGAAAATATTTATTGATAATGCCCATCCTAGCTTGGCTCACCACATGACCATGAACTGTTTGCAAACCTACAAAGATATCAAAGAGAAAGGAATGATCCTTGAGAAGGGACTCATTAAAGATGGTGTGGTCAAGCTTTACAAGGAAGCTAACCAAAATCAATCACATTCCAATGACAAGTCTAGGTATTGGAACAAAAACAAGCACGTTGCAACAGATGGTGTCACTGACACCAGACATGTGAATATTGTTGGTCCTTCTCACAACCAGTCCAACCCACCATATCAACCAAACAATCAACAAGCTATCAACTACCAACAACAGAATAACCAAAGCTATCAAAACCACAATCCAAGACCCAACTTCCAAGGGTCTAGCAATCAAGCTAATGCCATCAATGTAGCTGCAGGACAAAAGCCTAGATTCCAACCTACACCTAGAAACTATACACCCCTTGGTGAGCCATTGGATGTCATTTTTGAGAAATTAGTCAAGGAAAACCTCATCAAATTTCCTCCTACCCAGCAAATTGACCCAAGCTAATCCAAAGCTACATGGTACAAAGATAATGAGTACTGCAAATTTCATAGGGTAAAAGGTCACACTACCCTCAGATGCATGAAACTGAAAGACTATGTGCAAGACCTCATTGATCGGAAGGAAATCACTGTTGGTGCCCAAACCTCTCCCAATGCAGGCTTACAGATCTATCAAAATGCTTTTCCTCCACACCACAACCAAAATCTTGGAAAAGCACCTATCCAAACCAACAACAACAACACCAACAACCGTCAACCAAACCAACAGCATGGGAAGAACAATGACCACACTTCATCCTATATAGACTATGGTAGCCTTATAGGTTGTATATCTGAGAAAGAGCCTTCTGTCAATGTTATCAATATCCAAGGACCAAAAAATGAGTGTGTAGTCACCACTCGAAGAGCGCGATTTAACATCACAGGCCCACCCATTCCACCAGCACCATCAGCTTCATCAAAAAGCCAGTACAATATCTTGGAACACCTTGGGAACATGCCAGCCCAAATCTCCATTTTAGACCTTCTTCGCACTAGTCCAGTGTACAAGAACATCCTTGATAGTGCTCTCATAGAATCCCATGTCCCTTCTGATATCAATGCTACTGATTTTCGTAATCTTGTTGGACACCTCTCATCATCATGTGCCATATCGTTCAAACCCACCGACATACCCGTGGTTGAGCCAGATCACACCCTTCCGCTTCGCATAGCCATCATGGTATCCAACTTCGCTGTGAAAAGAGTAATGATAGATAATGGATCAGCCTTGAATATTTGCACCCTAAAATTCATAAAACAAGCTGGGTATACTGAGGCAGATATCATCAGTGAGGTTATCACCATCAAAGCTTATGACAACTTGGAAAGAACCACAGAAGGAACTATTTTGCTGCCAATCAAGGTTGGGCCAATCATCCAAGAGACACTCTGCCATGTTATTGATCTAAACCTACCATTTAACATCCTCCTTGGTCGCCCATGGATTCATGCCATGAAAGCCGTTCCATCCACTTACCATCAGTGCGTCAAATTTCTGCATCAGGGCACTGAGGTAACCATCCATGCCGATCCAGAACCCTTTTCTTACTGCAATGCGGTTGAAGCTTCATATACAAACCATTTCCCTGGAATTGATATCGGCACATCCATCGCCAGCTCATCCCACACTTATAATGACCCAGAAACCATCCTCGCCTCTACCCTATCTACCATGAAGATCAATAACAAAGGTTGTGGAGAGTATAGTCTGTCAGATGCATTTGCTGTCGGGGCACTCCCACTTGATCCACATGCCCATGGATGACCGACATATCACAAAGCTAAGGATATTCCACCTCCTCGATACAAACAGTTTGGCCCAACAACCTTTATATCCTCGAAAATCCCTCTTCATGAGGAGCTCACTCCAGATATCAACAAATGGTTACATAAGGATGCACCTCAAAGAAATCAAGCACGCCTTGATCACTTCAGCCAAAAGTATCCCCAAGAACATAAGCTCATCATTGACAAATGGAACTATCATGGTGGTGGTCTAGGACCAGAAGAAAGAGGCATGCAGTGCCCCATCGACGCACATAAGTGGGAATCAAAGTCAGGTCTTGGCTTTGGCATACCCACAACTGGGGGCACCAATGAGAACGGTCACGCTTTTTTGAACATTCACCGCAACCTTGTCGAAATCGAAGACATTCCTAAGGAAATTGAAAAGAGAGCCTACGACGATATCCTAGACCAAATCTCCCTCGGAGACTCTGTTCTCCAAGAACTATCCATCCACCTCATTGACCTACCACTCGCCCATCCACAACTCATAGATTGGGACCAACCAAGTGTCATACACATCGATGAGTTCACATCAGAGGAGGCACTTCTAAAATTCATGGGAGCTGAAACTCCTCACAAGAAAACAAAGCCAGATTCTACCTATATCTACAAGCTAGATCCCAAGGGGTATTTTGGAAAAAATCCCCAACCTAGTTCCGATACACCCAAAACTGGAACTAAGGTGAATCTGAGACTAGCTAAGGCAACAAAGAGAACCCCTCAGCAAGAAAATCCAGAGCCACAAGAAGAACATGAGGATTTAGCATTGCCTCCTCAAGATAATCAACCAGAGGTGTCTTCTATTCTAATTGAGGATACTCGAGAAGTCAACATTGGTTCTTCAGAGATCCCCAGACTTATTCACATTGCTGCATCCCTATCACAAGACCAAGCTGACCTCCTCTTTGAGGTCTTAAGAGAGAACATTGGCCGATTTGCATGGTCATATCAGGACATGCCAGGACTTGATCCAAAGCTTGTAGTTCATCATCTTGCAGTTGATCCAAAGATCAAGCCCGTCAGACAAAAGCTTAGAAAAATGCACCCCAAGGTGGCATTATTGGTCAAAGCTGAATTAGAAAGAATGTTAGCTCCTAAGGTTATCCGACCTATCGACTACTCAGAGTGGATCTCCAACATGGTCCCTATCACTAAACCTTTCGGTGACATCAAAATCTGCACTGATTTTAGAGATCTTAACAAAGCTTGTCCAAAAGATGATTTTCCCTTGCCCAACATAGATATGATTGTAGATCTTACAGTTGGACATGAAATTTTGTCCCTCATGGATTGATTTTCTGGGTATAATCAAATCAAGATTGCAGAAGAGGATCAGCATAAGACAGCATTCACTACCCCTTGGGGAACCTTTTGCTACAACATGATGCCTTTTGGCCTAAAGAATGCTGGGGCTACCTATCAAAGAGCTATGACAGCCATTTTTCATGATCTCATCCATAGCATTTTGGAGGATTATGTGGATGATATCTTGGTCAAGTCTCATACCTTCATGGATCATCTTGCTGACCTGGAGAAAGTCTTTGATAGGTTAGCCAAATATCATCTCATGCTGAATCCCAAGAAATGTGTCTTTGGGGTCACATCTGGCAAGCTTCTAGGCTTCATAGTTTCTAAACAAGGTATAGAGATCGACCCCAAGAAGGTCAAGGCTATCTTAGACATGCCTCCTCCCCAGACACTGTGACAGCTTCGTTCTCTTCAAGGAAAGCTCCAATCTATTCGACGCTTCATCTCCCAGCTTGCAGATAAGTGTACACCATTTTCACATTTACTAAAGAAGGATGAGAACTTCAAGTGGGATCCTTTATGTCAGCGCAGCTTCGACCATCTCAAGCAGTATCTCATCAATCCCCCTATCTTGGTTCCACCAGTTCCTGGTCATCCCCTAATTTTGTACATATCAGCAACACCTACTGCTCTAGGGGCACTTCTAGCACAGCTTGATGACTACAACAGAGAAAGAGCCATCTACTACATTAGTAGAACCCTAGTTGGTTATGAACTCAATTACACTCCTATAGAAAAAGCTTGTTTGGCAGTTGTTTTCTCAACTCAAAAGCTTCGTCATTACATGCTAAGTCATACCATCCAACTAGTCTCCAAGATTGACCCTCTCAAGTATATGCTCTCTAGAACAGCACTTACAGGCCGTTTGGCCAAATGGGTTATGCTCCTTAGTGAATTTGACATCCAGTATGTGGATAGAAAGGCAATCAAAGGGCAAGCTATAGCAGATCACCTAGCTGATGCACCTCTAATAGATGCTTATCCATTGATCACAAAATTTCCAGATGAGCATATCTGTCTAATTGAAGAACAACCCCCATGGAAACTTTATTTTGATGACTCATACACATCTCATGGATCAGGGGCATGAATATTGTTGGTCACACCTCAAGGAGATTACATTCCAAAAGCCTTCAAGCTATGATTCCCTAGCACCAACAATATAGCTGAATATGAGGCCCTCATAGCAGGATTAAAGATAGCTGCAGAATGGAACATTGTTGAGCTACAAATCTTTGGCGATTCTCAGCTCATCATCAAGCAAGCCCTAAATGAATATCAAACCAAAGATGAAAAGCTATTACCCTACAAAGAGTTGGTTGATCAGCTAACCCAACATTTTACAAAGCTTCAGTTTACACAAGTGCCTCGAATACAGAACAAAGCAGCAGATGCTATGGCTACTATAGGCTCGCTCTTGGAAATTCCCCAAGCAGCTACACAGTATGAGTTTTTAGTGGAGCAGCTCCTCACACCCGCCTATGCGAATGAGGATTCAAACTATGTTTGTATCTTGGTTGGTCCCCAATCCCCTTGGTACCATGAGATTCACGCTTACCTTAACGATGGTATCATATCCCCTCACCTCACACGTACCCAACGCCAAAACCTCATCCAAAAATCATCCCGCTATGTTATCATAGCCAATACCCTATATCGTCGGGGTTATCACGATACTCTCTCTCGATGTTTAGACCAAAATGAGGCCGCGATGGTGTTAAAGGAAGTACACTCTGGACTTTGCGGTGCCCATACGAGTGGTATTTTCCTAGCACGACAAATCCTTAGAGCAGGCTACTATTGGCCTACCATTGAAGAAGACTCCTGTGACTTTGTCAGAAAGTGTCTCCCATGTTAGCAGCATGCAAATCTTGTGCACGCTCCAGCACAGGATCTACAGCCTATTGCACCACCTTGGCCTTTCGCTTGTTGGGGCCTTGATCTAGTTGGAATTATCACACCCCTCTCATCTGATGGACATAAATGGATAATAACAGCTACATACTATTTCACTAAATGGGTGGAAGCAGTCCCCCTAGTCTCAGCTACAGGAGTTCAGGTCTCCAAGTTCATCTTGTACAACATTGTTTGTCGCTTCGGCATCCCATCCACCATCTTCACCGACCACGGAGGTAACTTAGAAAATCTCAACATGGAAGAATTATGCACTTCCCTTCGCATCCATCACTGCTTTTCTAGCCCATATTTCCCACAAGGTAACGGCCAGGCAGAGGCAACTAACAAAACCCTCCTCAAAATTCTAAAGAAAGTTGTCAATGATTTCGGCTGTGATTGGCACCTACAAATGAACCTAGCCCTATGGGCCTATCGAACTTCCTTCCGTACATCCACAGGCACAACTCCATACTCCCTAGTCTATGGTGCCGAAGTGGTACTACCTATACAGGTTGAACTTCCCTCCTTGCGCATATCTTTGCAAGGGCAAATATCAGATGAAGAATATAGAGTAGCTCAGCTCACCCAGCTAGATCTCTTAGACGAGAAGTGACAAAAAGCCTATGATCATCTCACAGTCTATCAAACTCGTCTCAAAAGGAATTTCAACAAGAAGGTGCTTCCACGACACTTTCAGCCAGGTGACATGGTCCTTAAAGAAAACATGAAAGTCCAAGCAGATCGAGAAAAGAAAGGCAAGTTTGAACCTACATGGCTTGGTCCTTATGTTGTCACTGCTTCCTTTGGCTCCGGAGCCTATCAGCTATCTATGAGAGAAGGAGAACTCTTGAATGATCATACTAACATCATTCATTTCAAGAAGTTCTATGCTTGAAGATCCTTGGTATACCTAGCTTTTGAAAAATACAAAAAAAAAATAGTAAAGAGAAATAAGCGTCCAATGGTGAAAACTTGGCAATTCAAGCGCCTTGGATAGGTACCTTGGTGAAAACCTGGTAATTCAGGCACCTTGTGTACTAAAGACTAATCCATTATCTATCACTATCCTATCCCTCATCCATTCACCCACCATCCCATTAGACACACTTGCTTGTTCCCTTGGTGTTCCAACTAAATATCCAAAATCTGACGAAGCTTGTAAATACCTCCTGTACAGCTTGTAAAATCTTGTACCAAAGCTTGTATTATACCTTGTAAATCTTGTACCATACCTTGTATATCTAAATCTTGTCCAAAGCTTGTACCATACTCCAGCTTGTAGATAATCTTATATCCTAGCTTGTATCCTATCACATGCACCCAAAGAATTCCATTTTCCTTAAGCTTTTCGCAAACCATCTACCTATCCACCTATCAACTATTATAGACATCCCATCCTTCACAAACATTTCCATCTCACAAAAAACTAAAACATGAACAAACTTGTACATTTGTAACATATCTTGGTCGGTCAACCTATACATACTCTTTAACTTAGTACCATTGTATCTATCCAGCTTTCGTGTCATTTCATCCTTGATCAGCATCTTGTACACACCGCACAGCTTGTTTAGCTATTTCAATGCATCCTTTAGCTAGATCTCCTGTCACCAAAGTGTTATCCTTCTTAGTTCAGCTTGCCAGACGCACCACTCATCCCGATCCACCAACTTAGGTGCTCTCCGATAGGTCCTTGCAGGATATAGCTTTCCTCAAGTCTAATCTTGGTCTGTTAGTACCTCGTCCTACCCATCTCGTTGGCAAACGGCTCTCTTTTGGATTTTCACTTTCTTTTGATTTGGAATCTCCCCTTTTGGGTCTTGAAGTATCTTTTCCAAGAAATCTCCTTGTTCCCTCCTCAAGGTTGCCACGATCTTCCATATCATGGTATGCTACGAATGGGGCAATTAGAGCGTAAGGTCTTGATCAAGTCTTTCTTTTGTTTTTGTTTTCTGCTTGTGGGTTACCCAGTGTCGGTTCCGCACTGCTTCCTCTGGGATTCATGTGTGATGCTCGGGCAACCCTTGCGTGTTTGTTTCGAGTCAGTTTGTCAGTCCTCTGGACGATTGGTGAAAAGGCCTTGATGTTCTTGGTAACCTTGGAAATTAACCAATAGTCCTATAGCAAATCTAGTGCTCAACTACATGGTGGTACTTCTCTTTGAAGTATCCCCCCGCTCAAAAAGCTTCAATGGTTTTCCTTCATCTCCATTATCCCCCATCCATATCCAGCATCCGTCTCTCCTACCCCAACTGATGCATCAGTATCTCTTTGAATCACTCATCACTCTTAGCTTTAGGGATCCACAATCCTAGTCTTAGGGATCCACCAATCCAAATCAATCCACCAAGCCTCATCTTTTAAGATCCACAATCCTAGTCCTAGGGATCTCCGAAACCCATCTTCCACCAATCTAACTCTTTGAAATCCTGTTGCATCAGCTTTATAATCCCCTCATCCATCTCCCTATCCTGGATTCTTTTTTATAGCGCTCTGCTCCTTCATCCTCTGCAATCCCTGAGATCTTAAGCTTGCTTCCTCTTGTGAATCTGATTCTCCTTTATCATTCTCCCATAGTGAGAGTTTGAGCTAATTCAGCCCCTTCTCTTTTCCAATCTGAGTTTCCTTGTTCATCCGAGATTATTATACTTTTCAAGAAGCCATCGAGCCTCGCTTTCTCTCCCCGCCGCCTTCTTGAGGGGGCAACTCGCAGTCCATTCTCTCCTCTTCTGCTCTAGCCTTGGGCATCTTATTTTCTTATCTTTGATGCCATGCCACTTGTGGCATCACATCAAAGAGGGGCAAAATGTAGACACCTATAAACTTTTAGAAAATAAAGTATTTTTATTTTTTGAAAAAGTCCTGATGACATCATCATTTATTAATTAATTATTTAATTAATTAATTAATTAATTTTATTCCATTAAATCCCTTTATCTTAATTAAAAATATTTAATTAAGGAATCCCTCCCAAAAATGTTTAAATCTTATTTAAACATTATTTCCTTATTTATTAATTATTTAATTAATAAATTGACCAAAAATCCTAAAATAAAT
>CM053787.1:323650503-323950503 GCA_028749045.1 Cupressus sempervirens
TCTCTCATTTTTCATGTGTTTATTTCACTTGAACTATTATTTCTTAGGGGGCATTTTGTAATATTGGATTCATTCTATGCAAGAGGTGATGAGGACATTCTTGGATGTACTCATGTTAGATGTACAGGAATCACTAAAGAATTGTGATAAATTTCTCATGAGCAATGAAGATGGCCTTCCTCTAAGAGTAGCCCAACTTCTAAGTACTTTAAAGATTTATCCTTTCTTAAAGATTTTAGATGTCAATAGGGAATTTAGATGTTAGGGGGATGGGGAAAAATGAGCTCCACCTTCACGTGGTTGGCCCTAATTAGTAGAGAATATTAAACTATTCTTGAAATCAAGTGAAGCTCAACATTAACCTGTAATTGCATGACAACTAACTATGTGAATCTCTTGGTTTCAAGCAATGCAAAAGGAGGCCATAGTTCAATATGCAATCTCAATTCATATTCCATGGTTTTTGGTCAATATGAATTTCTATATTTTAACTATTACAAACACAATAGTTAAGAATGAGCTTTGGAAAATGAAAGGAACATCAATCTATGTCTGCTACACTTGACCAGGAGGATAAGTCTATACCTGGACAAAGCAGACTAAGTAACCTCTCAACAATTTCATCATCCCAAGATCACCAATTAGACTCCCACATGTCTTTAAAGATTGATAGTGTTAAAGGTTCCTATTTTGAAATGGATACATGTGATCAAGCATTGAAATGGATACATGTAATCAAATTGATGGGTATAACATGAATTTACTATAAAAACATTAATAATTTGGCTAGCCGTCATGGCACATTCTAATGCTAGCCATCATTTGCACATCACAATTTTCATACAACCATCACAAGTATGATAGATCAACATCACATCCATAGCATAGTTGTCTCATGGATGTCACAATTGTGATGGCTTCAACATGAACTCTTGTCCCTTCCTTCTTCCAAGTTGTGATGGTTTTATCTATCGTAATTCTGACAAATTCCCTTGTAGTCACAATTTATGATAGAAAAAGTCTAATGCTTGTCCAACTGGAGCTAATTCATGGTACTATCACTTGGGTGATAGGTGGATGTTTCAATTGTGACACCCTACCATCGTAATTTAGGACCAAATGTAGCAGTTTTGAGTAATAATGTTTTGTGTGGATGTTAAATGGAATGTATAGTGTTAGTATCTTTGTTATAAATGTTTCAATTTCTTCATGTATTTTTTGTTCATAGGTGTATCAAGGCATACATCTTCCTTGGGAGGAAGAGCTCGACTTGGGGGTGAAGGGAGGAGACTCCTTTGAGTGTAGAGTCTTTCCTCATTGAGGAGAGGGGTGAAACAAGGAAGTATGAGCTCATTGTGCCACTTTTCATATTGGGAGGGGGGGGTGGTACAAGGGGATTTTTAAGGCAAGAAAGCCTTGGTTGGTGGACTAAAGGGTTTAGAGGTTGATATGAATGAGAAAACATGTATTTTATTGGCCTTGTATTGGAAAGATTTCTTATTATTAATTATGGCTTATCCTCTTTGTGATGTCCCTCTTCACCTCATTGTAGACCATGAAAGGCCATAGTGAAGCCTTAGGTAAATGGGAGTTTATGTGTTATGTTGTATAATTGGAAATTTTTTGTGTTATTTTTGTGTTATGACATGATTATGATACCCTAGTTTGGTATCTAGTTCACCTAAGACAGCGATCGTCTTTTAAAGGCCTAGGCTAGGAGGAGATATTTCCATGGCTCGTATGTTTATTTGCAAGTGTATCTATGGATTCCTAAAGTTTGGATGAGGAGAAAAGATGGTGTTGATGTTTCCTTGTGAAAGCTAAACTCTTGTGTTGTGTAAATGTGTGGGAGAGCCTCCATTTGTTGTTGTAACTCTATTGTAAGTATTGTAATTAAATATTAGAGTTGAAAAGCTACAATTCTATAAGAGAAGGGAACTTAAAATAAAAATTGAATTACGTCTATCAAATTACAAGTATAGTTTCATATTTTTAGGGAAAGACTATTAGATATAAAGGTCTTACTATTCCTTTGATGAATGAAACTAAATGGTTATGATTATGTTTCTAAAATATTTTCTATATAATAGCAATTTTAAAGAAAATAATTATGTTTGTTTAAAAGATTATTGTGATGTAGGAGCATCTTGGGTGCAAGGCTAATCTTGCATTACCCAAAGAAATATTTTATTCTCAATCTTTTCTATTTTAATAAGGACTAGCAGATAGGGTGGTTACTATTTATGGGAACTTACTACTTTTAGTAAGTTTGTCATATGAGCTTGGAATGTTCTCATTTTCCATAAGAAGGTTCATTTTAGAGTTCTAAGCATACCATAAAATTCTCATTACTCAAGCATTAGTATCAAAGAAGTTATTGTGGATTTTTGGTGGAAAATTTTATAGAAAAATCTACAAGCTCACCATTTGAGGCCTTAGAGTGCCCAAATGAGGTTCAAAAATTCAATAGAATAGCTCTAGCACAGTTCTAAGCCTATAGATCAACAACTAGTGTTTTTGAAAAGTGGTTATAATAGCCAATCGAAGCAACGATTTGTTAGTTATGGCCTTTAGAATTTGGGCTACCAAAACTTCTAAAATAATTTGTCAAAGATGTATTTGGCTGACTCTATGTGTATTGTTAGGGTCTATCAGCCCTAGGTATTAATTTTGAGCATATAGAACCATCTTGAGCAACATAAAACTACCTATTTAAGAAAGGCCCGAACATTGTCTAGGGAGCTTTGGGTGATAGTTTACAACTTGTCTTGCAGATTATTGTAATGAAAGCGCTCATGTGGGTTAGCATATTGTACTAGAGAATTTTGTAATTCCACATTTGCAGCACAAATAAGAAGTCCAAATTTTGTTCTCGCATTGGTTGTTGTTTCTTTGTTTCTATTATGATTTTATGGTTTAAAGGGGAGCACCCTTCATCAAGCAGTATCAGAGCTAGAGTTCTTGAGCATGTGGACAAATCACCGACTATGAGGCAGTTTGCACCAGGACTATGGTTTGGGTTGAGCATGTAGAAAATTCTCCCATTGTGCAGTAGTTTATACTAGGGTTTTAGTGAAAGAACGAAAATGCCCCCATGAAGAGAGCATGGCGAAAGAGCTGCAAGTGTTACACCTAAGGGTTTCTAAGCCCTCGAAAGAAAAATGCAAGCATTAGAAGAAAAAATGCATAGAGGAATGAATCTTCTAATAAGAGATGAAAGCGAGGATGTGGATGAAGTAGAAGAAAATTTTGAAGCAAAGGCAATTATAAATCCAAAGGAAGAGAGGCTTTTTAAGGCCATTTCCAAGATTGGAAAAAGACCTAAGTTTGAGGTTCCCACATTTTCGAGAAATCTTAACCTAGTGGAGCTGATTGAATGGATCAATGAACTAGAGTACTTTGAGTATGAAGATATTGAGGATCTAGATAGGGTCTAGTTTGCAAAAGAAAAACTAAAGGGACATGCAAAGATCTAGTGGCAAGAGGTTTAGTTGGAGCAAAATAGAAAGGGAAAGGAAAAAATCACCAGACTGGATCGAATGATAGCTAAAATGAAGTGACAATTCATTCCTATGGATTATGAGATTGATTTTTTGAAGAAGATGCAAGGAATGAAGCAAGCAGGAAAATCTTTTCAAGAGTATACCGAAGAGTTCTACCGATTTCTCATTAGAACTAGCCATGCAAAAGATGATAAGGAAAAAGTTGTTTGTTATCTTAATGGGTTAAGGCCCAACATTCAATATGAGCTAAGTCTAGTTTGATTGAGCAATATTGAGGAGGCATACTGATTTTCCTAAAGAGTTGAGTAGAAACTGAGCAAGAAGTTTGACAACAAGAACAGTGGAAGAGGTTGCAGTGGAATATCTACTGAATGATCTTATGGAGGTTGTAATGATGATTAGAAGAACAACGATAAGGCTAGAAGTAGCAATCAAAACCAAAGGGAAAACAATTCCAATCATTTCCATGATCAAAACAATAGAGATCAGAGAGGAAGAGGCAGAGGACAAGGATCTAGAAGAGAAGACTTCTATGGAAAATGTTTTCACTGTGGAGAAGAAGGGCATAGAGCATTTGAATGTACCTGGTGCCAAGGAAGGATAGATTGAAGAATAGAAGGTCAAGTGAGAGTCACACATGTTGATGAAGATGTCAGATCCTCACATTCTGAAGACATTGAAAGAGGAGAAGTCCTAGTTAACCAAAGAGTCCTACTAAGTGGTGAGAATGAACCTAAGCAAGGAAGGAGCTTGTTTCACACAAGGTATAGATGTGAAGATAAGTGTTGTGATGTGATCATTGATGGTGGAAGTACTAAAAATCTGGTGTCATAAATGATGGTCACCAAGTTGAAGCTGAAGAGGCAGAAACACATGTTTCCATACTATATTGCTTGGGTACAAGATGACCACAAGGTCATGGTCAATGAGCAGTGCTCAGTGAAGTTCAAGATTGGAAGCTACCAGGAGGAGGTACTATGTGATATCATACATATGGACATATGTCATATGTTGTTGGGTAGTTCGTGTTAGTTTGACAGGCATGATGTACATGATGGGTGATCAAATACCTATACTTTGACCAAGGATAGAGTGAAACATAAGTTGAAACCATTGAAGGATAAAGAAGAAATTGTATGTAGTGCTACCAAAATATGTTTTTTTGATGGAAAAGAGTTTCTTAAAGGTATGAAACATTGGCATATGTGTTTTGCTATAATTGCTAAAGATGGTAAAGAAGAAGTAAAGGAGGTACCTACAGAAGTTACAGATATGTTGGAAGAGTTTTTTGATAATATATTAGATAATGTACCTAATGGATTGCCCCCGATAAGGAAGATCATTCACCAAGCAAATTTGGTTCTAGGAGCCAATTTGCCAAACAAGGCAGTGCATAGAATGATACCAATAGAAAGTGAAGAGTTGAATAGGAAAATTCATGAATTATTGCAGAAGGGGCCAACTCGAGAGAGTCTAAGTCCATGTTTTGTACCAACAGTATTAGCACCAAAGAAGAATGGAGAATGGAGGATGTGCATAGATTCTCATGCTATCAACAAGATCACAATAAAGTATATATTTCCATTACCAAGGATGGATGATGTTATGGATTGTTTGAGTGGAGCTAAGTATTTCACAAAGACAGATCTAAAGAGTGGGTACCATTATATTCGTATCAGAGAATGTGATGAGTGGAAGACATCTTTCAAGACAAGGGAAGGACTATATGAGTTCTTAGTCATGCCTTTTGGGCTAACCAATGCATCAAGCACTTTCATGAGGCTCATGAATGAGGTACTAAAGGAGTTTCTAGGTAATTTTTTCATTGTTTACCTAGATGATATATTGATCTTTAGTAAGACATTGGAGGAGCATTTGATTCTTATTAGCAAGGTGTTTGATAAGTTGAGGGAAGAAAAGTTTTTGATAAACCTTAAGAAGTACATTTTTGTAAAGAAAGAGTTGGGTACCTAAGATTTGTAGTCTCAGGAGAAGGTCTGATAATGGACCCAGAAAAAGTGAAGGCTATCCGTGAATGGTCTACTCTGAGGAGTGCGATAGAGGTAAGATCTTTCATGGACTGGCTACATTTTATAGAAAGTTCATAAGAAGATTTAGCAGTATCTGTGGACCCTTGACTAAAAGAATGAGAGGGGATACAAAAGATTTTAAGTGGATTGTAAGAGTAGATAAGAGTTTTAATCTATTGAAATAGAAACTTACTCAACAACTTGTTTTAGCACTTCTTGATTTTCACAAGGTGTTTCAAGTAGACTGTGATGCTAGTGGTACTACAATAGGAGTTTTTTTTAGCCAAGAAGGTAGACATATTGCTTATTTTAGTGAGAATTTGAATGATGCAAAAAGAAAATATTATGTTTATGATCAGGAATTTTATGTTATAGTTCAAGCATTGAAGAAGTGGAGACATTATCTTCTTCCTAAGAAGTTTTTTTGTATACTAATCATCAAGCTTTGAAATATTTGAATAGTCAAGTAAAATTGAACCAAAGGCATTTAAAGTGCGTTGAGTTTTTGTATAGTTATACATTTGTTTTGAAACACAGGAGTGGGAAGTCTAACAAAGTTGTAGATGCTCTTAGTAGAAGAAAACTTTTGCTAACAGAAATGCAGATAGAGGTGGTTGGGTTCAAGGAACTCAGTACATTGTATCCAAATGATCTTGATTTTGGTGAAGTATGGAAGGCTTGTACAGAACCTGTTACACTTGACAAGAAAAAGTGGTTGGATTTCATGATCCAAGATAATATGTTATTCAAAGGAAGCCAGTTGTGCACTCCCAAAAGTTCAATGAGAGAGAATCTCATCAAGGAGAAGCATAGTGGAGGATTGGCTAGACATTTTGGCAGAGATAAAACCATAGCTTTGGTTACTAAAAATTACTACTGGCCATAGTTGAAACAAGATGTGATGAAGTTTGTACAAAGTTGCATAGTATGTTAGATGACAAAAGGAGTGAAGCAAAATACACGATTGTATCAGTCGTTACCTATACCAGAGAAACCATGGGAGGATATCAGCATGGATTTTGTTCTTGGATTAACAAGGACAAAGTATGGGCATGAATCTCTTTTTGTAGTGGTTGACAAGTTTTCAAAGATGACACATTTTATTCCTTGCAAGAAGACTAGCGATGTTGTTTATGTAGCAGAGTTTTTTTTCAAAGAAGTGGTGAGATTACATGTTCTGCCAAAGAGTATAGTCTCAGATCGAGATACCAAATTTGTTGGGTATTTTTGGCATACATTGTGGAATAAGTTGAAGATAGATTTGAAGTTCAATTCATCACATCATCCACAAACTGATTGATAGACAGAAGCTGTGAATCACAATTTGAAAATTTTTTTGAGATGCTTGGTTGGAGATAAACCAAAAGGATGGGATATGATTTTACCATAGGTAGAATTTGCATATAATAATTCTATCAATAGGAGTATTGGTAAATCACCACTCTAGATCATATATGGGAGTAGTCCCAAAAATGCTTTTGAACTAAGACAGTCAGATAAGAGGGACATAAGTAGTTTTGAAGTAGAAGATTTTGCTAAACATTTGGAGAACATCCATGAGGAGGTGAGGAAGCACATCATAAAGATGAATACATAGTATAAGGCTAAGGTAGATAAAAAGAAGAGATATAAGGAATTTCAAATTGGAGATTAAGTCATGGTTCATTTGAGAAAGGAGGGTTTTTCAGTGGGTACATATAATAAGTTGAAGATGAAGAAGTTTGGACCGTGCAAGATAGTGAAGAGACATGATTCTAGCAATGCGTATAAAGTGGAGTTGCCTACTGAACTGAATATTTTACCAGCATTTAACATTTTAGATTTGAAAGAGTATTATGAAGGAGGTGATGGAGATGAAGTTGCAAAATTGCAGTGGAGCATTCTAGAAGCTAGTTCGGCTACAAAGGAGATTTAGAAGATACTAGACAATCATATTGGAAAAAGTACCAGAAATAGAACTTATGAGGAATATTTGGTCAAATGGAGAGGGAGACCAATTGAGGATTCATCATGGCTAGCAAAGGAGGAGGTTAACCATCTTGATTTTCCTCTAAACACCTAAGATGTGATGGGGTCACTTCTCAAATTACCTCAGGTGTCTGATGCAAGAGCATCCTAGGTGCAAGGGCAATCTTTCATCACCCAAAGAAATATTTTATTTTTAGTCTTTTTTATTTTAATAAGGACTAGTAGACAGGGTGGTTACTATTTATGAGAATTTACTATTTTTAGTAATTTTTTCATATGAGCTCAGAATGTTCTCATTTTCTATAGGAAGGTTCATTTTAGAGTTTTAAGTCTACCATAAAATTCTCATTGCTCAAGCATTAGTATCAAAGAAGTTATTGCAGGTTTTTGGTGGAAAATTTTGTAGAAAAATCTTTAGGCTCACTATTGGAGGCCTTAGAGTGCCCGAATGAGGTCTAAAAACTCGATGGAAGGGCACTAGCATAGTTTCAAGCCTATAGATTAGGAGCTGGCATTTACCAAAAGTGGTTGTAATAGCTAATCGAAGCAACGGTTCATGAGTTATGGCCTTCGAAAGTTGGGCTACCAAAATTTCTAAAATAGTTTGCAAAAGATGTATTTGGTTAACTCTATCTATATTGTTAGGGTCTGTCACCCCTAGGTATTAAGATTGAGCAGCTAGAACCTTCCCAGGCAGCATAAAACTGCCTATTTAAGAAAGGCTCGAACATTGTCTAGGTAGCTCTAGGTGATAGTTCAAAGCTTGTCTTGCAAATTATTGTAATGAAGGCACTCATGTGGGTTAGCATATTGTACTAGAGAATTTTGTAATTCTGCTTGTGTGGTGCAAATAAGAGGTCCATATTTTGTTCTCACATTGGTTGTTGTTTCTTTTTTTCTATTATGAGTTTATGGTTTAAAGGGGAGCACCCTTCATCATATTGTTAGAGTATTTAGAAATCTGTATAATAAATTTTAAATCTTTAGATTCAAAAGAGAAGGTTACATTTTTATAAGTATGATAGGTAAAAGTTTTTTTTAAATAATTTAATATGTATTATTAAAGAAAAACATAAAATTTTAAACCTACTATATTCATGTTATTCTAAGCTTTAACTCTTTCTTTTACTTAATAATATTGAACCATATTTTTTATAGAAAAATAAAAGTAAAATAATAATAAATTGCAGAGGCTCAAACCCCACCCATGGCAGGCCTGTGCATAGCTGCTACTACATTCATAGATAGCTAAGGCCTCTGTAGCAGTTGACAACTCAAATAGGGTGTGGGGTTTTGCATCAACTTCCATACTTTTTTTATTACTCATTTGAAAACAAAACAAAATGCAACCAAAAGAAAATGAGTGCACCCACCTTCATGCCCAAAAATAGGAAGTTTTTTTTACCATTTGTTGTTACATTATGGCATTGAGTTGTAAATAATGAAAGAAAATGGTTGGCATTCATCATAACCCTGCATTGTAAAAGAAAAAGAAAAGTTAGCAATAATGAGAAGAAGAAAAAAAAGATAGATGCAATAAAAAAAATATATGAAATAAATAATAATAATAAATCTACATAAGATACATAAGAGATCTTTATGATCATTCTACCTACAAACACATTAATGAAAAGCAATCTCTCCATTGCATGTTAAAAAAAAAAGAGAAAAGAAATACAATGGGAGAGTATGAAAATGAGACCCTAGGGAAGCAATAGAGAAAGGAAATGAAATAGGAGAGATCAAAAAGTTTATCCTCTTGTAAAGATAGTGAAGCCCTAATTAGGGCATGTTGTGAAATGAGGAGGGAAAAGATTTTTTGGCTTATTTTGAATTAAGCATTGTCATTTTATTTTATTTGAATTTTTAATGTCTTTACCACTTTAAAAAATCTTGTAATGTTAGAAAGTTTTGATTTGTTTCTTTTATTGTTTTGTTAAGTTTTTGTAAGAACTGAAAATAAGAAGCATTACCACATACGCAAACAACCCCAAAATGTGAAATTTGAAATTTGAAAAGTCAAATGTCGACTACATAGGCACTTATTTCCATTTCATAAAAGTTGAATATAATTTTACAGTGACATTCAAATGATTTTCATCATAAATATCATAACTTGAACATAATTAATGTAGTTTAAATCCAATACAAAGTCGATCACATGTTAGTACTAGAACGCATAAGAAGCTGAAATATACACATAATCATGTTTATCTTAAGTCACAACTATGTCGACCTACATGCCAAAAATAAGCATAGCATCATTACATCATATGATATAAAATGTATATATAATAATATAAACACAAAATTAACATGCCATTGGACTTGAGAGTCCATCTACACATTGTCCTATCTCCAAGCCATCGGATCACTATCCATCCACTATCATGAGATGCAAGAGTGGTCCTAGCACTTTTACCATCCAACCATGGAGTGGTTAGCTCCTGAGGTTCTCCCATTAAGAACTACCCAAACCTGGTATGAGTAGGTTAGCAACTCGGCATAGTTGGATCAAAAAGATCATGTGCAACCAAGTGATCAAATCTAATTAAAACCTATGTCTAGTAGATGCATTCACAAGGATATGGAAGAGGGAAAACAAAATAAAATAACCTTTTCATTTCAATCGTATGAATAAATATTTTATAGAGCTTGGCCAAGCATCATGAACCAATTAAAATGTAAAAGACTGGTAAGTAATATATACAAAACACTAACACAAGTTTCCAATAATTACCCTCCTCTTCAATCCCACATTCAGAACCCTTCCCAAAATCAAAAATATTACTTCCAAATACAAAATATAAGAAAATAAGTAAATAAGTATACAAAATGGTTGAGAAAGAGAGTTTAAGAATTTACTATTTTAAAAATTTTGAACTACTGTACTCTTTAAATGATAAAATTAACTTTTGTTACACAAGCACTAAATAACACTTTGATGCAAGTGATCCTTATTCATCCATCCTATACAAATTTTAAATAGTTTCTACATTAAATTTTCTATGATACTCAAATTAGAAGCAGCTTTTCATACTTGACAATAAAAAAATAGAACAAAGAGTTTCTTTAATTTAATTTATACTACGTTATTGTTAATGTGGCTCTACTTCTAGTCATCACTTTCATTGTCTATATTTAGAGCTATGTAAGCTGGAGTATGGGGTTTGGTAACTATACTCTATTTATGCTTATATCAACAAGTTGTCTTTGTTGCTAGAGCCACCTTGCCAGAACATTCCACAAGGTCATCCATTCACTAGATTTACACAAAGTTATAGTAGAAAATTCAGGAAATGGAATTTATCTCTATCTTCAGATGCTACAAAACTTATCATGGTCAAGGTCGCTCCAAGCCTTCTCTCATTGACCAAATTTGGTAATTTACTAAGACAATTTTTCCTCCTTTATTCAAAGAATATAATACATTTATTTAGATACTTTTCTTATCAATAGCCAAAATGAAGAAATGAAAAATGTCTTCTTTTTCCTAAAAATTTTAGCCAATCGGTTTCACTAGAAAAGAAAACAATTGCATAGAAAATTGTCCATGAACTGATGGAGAAATAATCATATAAGAAAAATATCAAAAGTATAGTAAAAAAAGTAAAGATTTCACCTACAAATTTATGTCAAAATTCTACTGGCATGCACAGCCTTAAAGAAAACAATAATATGGATGAAATTATCACTCTAAATATATTTCCTAATGTTAATCTTTTCTTCTAAAACTGGTAGGTGTGTTGAATACTGTGAATGGAGAAAATAAACAAAACAAAACAAAAAAACATAAACCATCTAACATAATTCTCAAGTTCATTTATGAGGAATACGTTGGTTTCTAGAGCCTCCCTTCAACAATTGACTTCTCTCACAAGCCACTACCTCCTCCTTCTCTCAAATCACTCTCCCTTACAACACGTCTCTCCTCACTCCATAAACCACTACCAGCCCCCCTTTCTTCCTTGCAATTTTTAGAAGGAATTAAATATTTCTATCTTTCCTCCCCTTTCCCTGCTGCTCTTGTTTTTTTTTAAAGAAATCTTTCCTTCCCCCACAACAGCACATCTTCTCCCCCCTTTCACAACAACACAACTCCCTCTCCTTTAATTAATAAATCTTCCTTAATTTAATGTAGATTTGTGCCTCATTCAACTTCCACATCCATGTCCCCTACATTAACTGTCATTCCTTTTCTTCAGCCAAAACATAATGAACATTAATTTAACTTGTTAGTTTTTAGATTCCATTCCCACCAATCTTGGAAAATAACTCCAGTTATGCACGTGGATGAAAAATTCACTTTTAGTTCTATTTATTTACACTAAATTCCTCAACATTCAAATTATTATTTTGAACTGGAGCATAACAATTACTAATGTAGAAATTAGAAGCCTAGTATTTATTTTAAAATCTAATTTATAATATTTCAAAAACAATAGACAAATCTATGGAATTTGTAAATAAACAATCTACAAATTCTTTTTATTTCAAAATTGAATTAACTAAAAAAATTAAGATAATAGATTTAATATGAATAAAAATATCTATGTGTGTGTGTGCATACACCATGAATATTCAAGGCCAACCCTACAGAGGAGCTAAACTCCTCTACCTCAACCACTCTTCTGCCTTCAATACCTGCACACTCACATACTCAACATCACGCATTGAGTCAGTAACAACATCACCAAGATAAATAAATAACATCTTAAATACAAATTTTGTAAACATTCATCTTACATCATCAAATATAAACATATAAAAACAACGATAATTTTATCAATCATATCAAAATCTCATATGATCAATCATATAAAAAAATCACTATATCAATAGCTATTGAAATTTATCCATCTAATATCATCATCTAATAAAGTCTAAACAAAAATATAAAAGTATTCGACTCAAGTCAATTCATACATAGTCTTAGTCAAAAAGTCAATCAACGTAATAAGTCTGAATAAAAAGCATGTCAAAATTTGAGTCATGACATCCCTACGCACTAGGAAGAGACATTGACATGATGTCCATCAATATCCAATGATCAACATATCATAAAAGAAACTATAGTAGCAATAAAAATCATTGATGTAAGTAAAAAGATGTGGAAAAGACTGATGCATATCATCAGCATCCTCCCATGTAGCACTGTCAATAGAGAACTAGTCCCATTGGACCTTATACTACAAGATGTCTATGTCATGTACTATAATAGTGTGCTTATCCATGAGGCAGGTAGGTAACACCTGCACCACCCCTAGATCCTGAACCTACAAGGCACACCAATCAAGAATATGAGACACATCAAAATGATATGGCTTCAACAATGAAACATGAAAAACATTATGGACACGGGCTAGAGATGGTGGTAGAGCAAGTTAATAAGCCACATGATTTATGACCTCCAAAACATCAAAAGGTCCAACATATCTCGGTGCTTTCTTAGAAGACTTGTTGAAAGAGATTGAACTCTTATGTGGATTCACACATAGGAAAACTTTGTCCCCAACCTGAAACTATCTAAAAGTATGCTTCTTATTCGCATAGCTCTTCCATCGATCTACAACTTCCTTTAAGTGAGCACGAATCATAACCATCTATTCTTCCATTTCCCTAAGCATCTCAGGACCAATCACAATTTGATCCTCCACTTTATCCCAATTGATAGGTGTGTGACATTTATGTGCATAAAGTGCCTCAAAAGGAGTCATTCCCAGAGATACATGATAAGAATTATTATATGTGAACTCAACCAAAGGTAAGTATTCTTCCCACTTATACTGATGATCCATGCAATACATATGAAGTAAATCCTCTACAACCTAATTCATCCTCTCTGTCTAACCATCAATCTATAGATGATAAGTAGTGTTGAAATTTAACTAAATCCCCAATGCAGTATTCAAGGTCATCCAGAACCTTGGCATCATTCTTGTGTCCCTATCAGAGATTATAGTCTTAGGTACACCATGTAACCTAAATACCTCTTGTACAAACTTATTGGCCAATGCTAATGATCCATCCTTCAAACTCCCTAGTATAAAATGTACAACCTTGGTCAACTTATCAACCACAACTAATATAACATCATGCCTCTACCTAGTCATAGGTAAACCTTGTATAAAATCCATAGAAATCACTTGCCATTTGTACTCTAGTATGTCATGAGGATACAACAATCTTGCTAGATGAATATGCTCAGCCTTAACTTGTTGGCATTCTAAACACTAAGCAAAAAAAGTGGCCACATCATGCTTTAACCCAGGCCAAAAGTAAAGTGGCCTCATATCTACAACCATCTTAGTCACTCTAAGGTGACCCAAATAAGGAATACTATGCATTTCCTCTATCATAATTTTCCTCAACCCTACACAATTGGGAATATACAAATGACCCTACTATCTCAAAAGACCCTCTATGTCAAAACTGTATCCATCAAAACTATGATCAAATGGATCAGTGTGCAATGTGGTTTTAACCATCTCATAATGGTCATCACCTATGAGGTTTTCAACAACATGCTCTTTTAGTCATGTTCTAGTAGTAGATATAGCAGATATATGCCTTCTCCTACTAAGAGCATCAACCACCCTATTCTCTTTACCCTTAATGTACTCAATATCAAAATCATACTCATTGAGGAATTTGAGCCAACGCCTCTATCTAGCATTCAAAATTTGGTTGAGTAAAGATGTATCTCAAACCCATGAAGCTCTGAATAACTGGCCATTCAAGAATAGCCCTAATCTTGGAAGGATCCACTAAAACTCCATCAGTAGTGATGATGTGTCCAAGGTAGTGAATTTTTTCTAATAAAAAGTGCACTTGGTAAGCTTTGCATACAACTTCCTATCATGAAGGCACTACAAGACAATACGCAAGTGTTCCTCATGCTCCTTCATAGTTTTTGAATAAACTAGAACGTCATCAATGAAGATTTCAATAAACTTATCTAGACAATCTTGGAACACACTATTCATTAGATTCATGAATGTTGCAGGTGCATTTGTAAGACCAAAAGGTAAAACTACAAATTCATTGTGCTTATACTATGTCCTAAAAGTTGTCTTAGTTATGTCTTCATCCTTAATCCAAAGTTGATGATACCCAAACCATAGATCTATCTTTGAAAATACTTTAGCTTCCTTCTTCTGATCAAAAAGCTGATCTATCTGTGGAAGTAGATATATGTTCTTTATGGTAACCTTGTTTAACATCCTATAATCAATGCATAGACGCAAGGTTCCCTCCTTTTTCTTTACAAAAATCAACAATGCTCCCCATGGTGACACGCTTGGATGAATAAACCCTTTGTTCAACAATTTTTGCAACTGAACCTTGACTTCGTACATCTCAGTGGTGGTCATCCTATAAGGCATCTTGGATTGTGCCTCAACTCTTGGCTTAATATCAATGGAGAAATCAAACTTTCTCTTAGGAGGTAACTTGGGTAAATCTTCAGGAAAGACATCCCAAAACTCTTGCAACATTGGGTAATTGTCTATGGAAGGTATAGGATCTTCAAGATTTTTCACATGTGCAACAAAAAGATGACAACCCTTCCTCTTAGCCTTCTTCATCCACATAGCTGAAATATGCCTAAGCACTATTGGCCTCTTAATCCTGTTCACTATTACTGGATTTCCAAAGTCATCGAAGTATTCAACTAGCTTATCTTCACAATTTACTATTGCCTTATGCTTAGTAAGCCAATTTATACCAAGTATGGCATCATATGACCCAAGTGGAGCTACCTATAAATATACTTGTGTGTGAAAAGTTGGAAGTCCTAACTCACTATAGGATAGACATTGCTCTATCAATGTTCTGTCTGAGTTCCATACTCAACTAACCAAAGTTCATCCATATAACCAGCTTTAATTAGAAGTTTAGCTACTACACTAGGATCTACGAAAGAGTCTATAGCACCAATATCAATCAAAATAGAGACTTTGCAATCGTAGAGCTTACCAATCAATTGCAAAGGAGCTGCATGAAACTCTGTCTGCCTATGGTCCACACATCTGCATGAATTTGGTGTTGAACCTTTGGTCCATTCCTAGGTGTACTCCTCTGAGGACATCTAGCTACATAATGATTACCTCCAGGTAGTGCCTACCCCTAGTTTACTTTTTTTGCTATCATTACTGAACTCTTTTAGGCCATTTTATGCTTGATGATTAGTAGCATTGTTTTGAGATTATCATATATTGTTTCAGATTCAATTGATTATGATGAGATTACTTGGTACTCTATACTTCATGTATGCATGATGATTGTTATAGTATTTTCAATTATTGATGATGATTAGTTAGATGGATTATTATATGTTTTTTATTATGGATACTTACCCTATACTACATGTGTATGGTGTGTGTGTGTGTGTGTGTGTGTGTGTGTGTGTGTGTGTGTGTGTGTGTGTGTATGTTTTCTTTATGTATGGTGTTTCTGATGTGGTTAAGGGAGTCGTAGTCACTTGCTAGTTGAGATCTACATGATGCACCACTTCTGTCATTGTTTGTTTAGCTTAGAATATATGTGTTTGTACATGTATGAATTTTATGCAAATTGTAGGTACTGGGTATTAACTTCCCTAAATTGCCAGGATGAGTGTATCCTATTGCATTATCTCAATGGTAAGAGAGGGGAGATAAATTCTTAAGTCCAAATCCTAAACCTTTAAGCTATTTGTCATAGAAAATTAGGAAAAGTATCTGAGTTGATTACCTTTCGAATGCATTGTATGATGTCAATTTATGATTATAACCCTTTAGTTTGATCTTGTATGTGTTTTCCTATGATGGGTTTTCGTATTTTGTTTTATAAGTCTTTGGTGATTTTTCTATTAATTAAGTTAAATTAAATTATTAAATTAATGAATTAATTTAATGGAAATTTATTATGGTATTTTTAATATTTAATTATATTTAATTAATTGGGAAATCAATTAAATAAAAAAGATTAAATTTAAAAATAAATTATAAGTTTAATTTTAAAACATGATAATATATATTTAATTTAATAATAATATGTTTAGAGTTCATTTTTAAATAAACACTAAATACTATTATTATTTAAGTTAATAAATATTTTATCAATTAACATTTCAAAAATAAATTAAAAAGTGAAAAAATATATTAATTTATTAAAAGTTTTAAGATTGCATCAAGTTTGCATGAGATTAAAATTTAGTAAATTAATTAAAAAGAGAAGTCAAGTGAAATTAAATAAAGTTATTTTATAATTCAATAAACGTGCATGAAAAAGATAAAGTTATAGTTCTAATTTTGGTATTTTATATTTATTTAATTTAATAATAATTTATTTAGGAGTTTTATTTTAATTAATAAACTCTAAATAATATTGTTAGTTGAATTAATAAATATATTATTAAAGAATCTCATGATTTAATAAGAGAGAGAAAACATAACTTAATAAAGTTTATTTGAACTAGTATAGATATCTTAAACAAATCTATCTAAAGTAATGCCAATAGATATCCACTACAAAATAATTATAATTTAATTTACTACATCTAAAATTATTAATATTTCCTTTATCTCCATTTGTAGATTTTTTTATTAACTTAGTTTTTTTATTTTAATCTCTGAAAAATGATATTTTCAAATATTATAATTTAAATAAATATTTTATGTGGTATTTATTAATTTATTTTTAAAATTATATTATGTTTATAATAAGATATAAACTTTTGACATGTAGATGGTTGTCAAATTTAACCTAAAAGAATAAAAGTTAACATTAGCATGCTCACACCATCCCATTTCATCCATTCTGTCATTGTAGAATGTCTATCGGCATTAATTAAATTGCATAAAGCTTATGCATGAAATTAAAATATAATAAATTAATAAAAGAGAGAGTAGGCAATTATTTAATAAAGTTTGTTTTAATTAAATTGCATAAAGCATATGTATGAAATTAAAATATAATAAACTAAATTAAGGAGAGAAAGCTAATTAATTTAATAAAGATATTTTAATTAAATATCTAAAAGTTTGTGCATGAAAAGGTAAAAGATAACAAGTAATAAACAATAATTGATCAGTGAGTTCCCTCGCATGACTACACAATTAGAGTCCCAAATTAAGGGAGAACTCTTTATCAAAGATTGTGTGATTGCATAATCAGAGCCCCAAATTAAGGGAGAACTCTTTATCAGAGATCTATAGCTCATTATGCAATTACATAGGTTTTGGAGGAGCAATTTTGAAGAGGAAAGTTTTCAAAGAAAGGGGATTGTTTTGCGTGCTTCATGTGATTGTTGTTTTAACATCAGATCCAAGTAGGATCTCGTGGTTTATTTGTACAGTGGTTTTTCGTCCTTTGAATTCCTGTCTTCTCTATTTCTATTTTGTTTTAGATTTTAGAATTATTCTGAGTTGAGACCCTTGTTTTGCATATTTATTGTTCTTCATTTTCAAGAACTTCTGTAAGCAATTTAATGATTGAAAACCTTGTGTGTGGATTTGGTCATTCATCATTCTCAGGAAACATCTGTATACAAATTGGAAACTACAAAACCCTCGTGTCAAGATTTATTGTTCTCTCTTCTTGAATACATCTATGAAAGAGTTAAATTGAAACCCTTATTGTTAAATTGAGGTTTTGTATATGGAATTGTTAAATCGGGTTTTGGGTTCTGAAAAGAAAACAAATTTCATTTTATAGAATTTGACTAGTTGGTTCAGATTTCTATATCAAGTCTATTTTGGAAAGTTTATGTTTTTAGTAGGTTTCTATTTTTAGAAAATCTCTATTTTTAGCAAGTTTCTATTTTTAGTAAGTTTTTATTTTTAGAAAGTCTCTATTTTAGCAAGTTTCTATTTTTAGGAAGTTTCTATTTTTAAAAAGTCTCTATTTTAGTAGGTTTCTATTTCAAGAAAGTTTATATTTTTAGCAGGTTTCTATTTTTGGAAAGTTTATGTTTTTAGTAGGTTTCCATTTTGGAAAGTTTATATTCTTAGTAGGTTTCTATTTTTAGAAAATTTCTTTTTTGAAAATTTTTTTCCTAAATTTAATTAAATTAAAATTATTATGGTAATAATTGATAATAATTGTTATTAATAATTTTAATAAGTATTTTTAAAATTTGAAATTTAATTATTTAAAAATTTGATTTATTACTTTATTATTTAAATATAATTCTAAAGTAAATTAAAAATCAAAGAAATTAATTGGGAGAATTATTGTTTTCTTTTATAAACTTGGATGTGTTTATATGGTTCAGATATATGAAAATGGTTTGTAATACTAGGAAAATTTTATTATTCGAAAACATTAGTAATTATAATACTTTGAGAAAATGATAACTGAAACCTTACTATTAACTCAACAATGTGTTTTCAAATCAAACCAAATTATGAAACCTACACTTTGTTATCTATATGTTGTCTATGTTTTGGGTTTGGTTTGACTAGAGTGTTGACTAGTCTTACGATGTTAACAAAGGCTTGGGAGTTCTGCATTTGTGAAGTTATGATGATTTGATTTCAATCTTTTATACTCAACCATAGTAATGTGTCTGGTATGCTCTATGATGTGTATTGATCTATTGATTGTAATTGCTTTCTAGTGTTCTATTGTGAAACTGAGGTGAAAGGTGTGACCTATCTGATATAATCATTTTGAGTCTTCAATCAGTTGTATTTGGATTGCTTTCTAGTCGCTTTTATAGGACTAAGGTGTTTGGTATGATTTGTTCTTGGTGATGTCGTGCTATGACATATTTGACTTAACCATTTTGATTCTTCGATCTGTATTTTTGGGGATGCTTTCCAATTGCTCGTAGAGAACTGATGTGTTATTGTGAATTATCTTTTGATGATTTCCAGTCACTTGTATAGGACTAAGGTGAATTTTATATGATTATTTGATTTATACTTTTATGAGCTTCGGGTAGGTTATCTATATGTATGTCGAGAAGTGTCTTGCAATGGACCCTAAGTGGTTGCTAAGGTAACCCATTGTAAATTGTTTAAGAAGTGAATATACTACACTAAATGAGAGTAAAATGAACCTAATAAGAGTCTTTGTATGTTCTTGCCCATGCCTCGAGTGCTAGTACAAACTAGGATGGGAGTAGAGAGAATGCTTGGTTGTGACCTTGCATCATTACTATGCCTTGTCAGTACAAGAGGACACTAGTACCACATATGGATCACTAGGGGGCTAGGGTCCTAAGAGACTACCAGAGTAAGTCTAACATTGATTTGTGCGATGACACTTGCCCACTTACATAGTAGATTTCCTATGTGTCTTTGTGTGCCTCTAGGTCTAGATGTCTATTTATCTTGGAACCTTTGAGATAGATTACTTTTAGAATTTCCTAGACTTGGAGAGTACTTTTGATATTTGGATTATTATCCTATTTGAGATTTGAGACTATCTCCTTAATGCAGTGGAAGTGGGCCTTTTTAGGTTACCACATGGTCAGGTGGTAGTGCTTTTTACTCTTACCATTGAGATCTGTCTGTTGATACTGTGGCTGGAGTTTCCTTGTCTGCATTTCCTTTTTGCCTATCTCTGTCTCTTTATGATGGATAGTTATATCTTTATGATGGATGGTTTCATTTACTATATTGCACTTTGTTCATGGATACGAAAATGATAATGTAATCTATTTTTATAAATGTATATTCTTTTAGCCTTTCATACCTTGTGACATGTATAGTAGATGATTGAGCATTCCAAATTTAATTGTAAATAAATTTAAATGTGACTCAATGTCTTGGGATCCTTAAGGAATGTAATTTGTTATGTTTGCTTCTATATGATTGTATGTTATTGCTTCCGTTACTTTATGTTTGATGTGATTGTTATTCTTTCTTGTTAAAAAAAAATGTTTGGCAAACTTATTAAAACTTTAGGTTAATTCTTTTAGATCCTTTGGTGGGGTGTTACAGTCCACATACAAAGAAACCATCATGAGGTCCTATTTGAGTTGTTGATTTATCATTCTTGTTCCAATTCCTATTATTGTTACCATTGTTGTTACCTCTTCTACCCTTGTTTTGACCTTGAAAATTCATGTTATTTCCCTTTTGTGATTCTTCTTGTCCTTTTCCTTTCATGTTATTCACCTTCTATTGACCACCCTATTGCTTATTATTATCCTAAAATTTTCTCTTGAAAGATTAGTTATTGTAGGCTTTGGCTGGAGTTGAATCTTTAAATCATTGTTCTTGTTTTAGTGCCTTTCTCAATGCATAGTCAATGGAATCTGGCTCTTGCATCTCCACTTCATTAAAAATCTTTGGACATAGACTCATGATGAACTTGCGAGTCCTAAACAAGTCATCATTTTGGTATTGAGGAATGTATTTAACCAAACGGCAAAATTGTTCATGATACCGTGTGATTGACATGACTCCCTGAATCAACTTATAGAACTCTTATGCCTTCTTATCATAAAATAGATGAGGCAACCATCACTTTTGGAAATGCTACAAGAATTCTTCCCATGATATTTGATCATTTTGTAGCTTCTTCTCAGCCATAACATTTTCCCACTATGTTGTCGCTTCACCAACCAACTAAAAGGTAGCCCATACTGCTCTGGACTTTCCGATGAAATTAAAAACATGAAAATACTTTTCCATGGTGGCTATCCAAACTTCTGCCTCTTCACCTATAGTCTTACCATTAAAGGTAGGAGGTGTTACCTTGTTGAGGTCCTTGCTGAAATATTCTATGATTTGGACCCTATCATGAACTAATCCAACCATCCTTTAGTTAACTTCTTCCTTCTGTTGCTCCTCAAATATTTGATCTTCCTCCTATTTCCTTTGAGCCTCAAGCATTTGGTCCTCCTCTCTTCTCTTATGTGCTTCTTCCTGCTAATGCAAAGCTTCCCTGCACTCATCTTCCTTAGCCTATCGTCCTCTTATGGAATCTTCCATGTCATCCATGTGCTATCCCTACTAAGTGAGGAGTGCCACAATATGGTCAAGCCTTTGGTTTCTAGGCTCATCCTAAGGACCATTGTTGCTTCTACCCCTATTGTCTCTATGAGAATACATGACGATATATTACTCTAGTTCCAAGAATAAACTATGCAACATTAGCATTAGTAAGACTTGAGGTCCTAGTGTTTAACATTTTCTCTGATACCACATGTAAGAATTGAAAATTAGAAGCATTGCCACATACGCAAACAACCCCAAAATGTGGAATTTAAAATTTTAAAAGTCAAATGTCAACTGCATATATAGGGGCACTTATTTCCATTTCATCAAATTTGAATATAATTTTATAGCGACATTCAAACAATTTTCATCATAAATATCATAACTTGAACATAATTAATGTAGTTTAAATCCAATACAAAGCTGATCACATGTAGGTACTACAATGCATAAGAAGATGAAATATACACATAATCATGTCAATCTTAAGTCACAACTATGTCGACCTGCATGCCGAACATAAGCAAAGCATCAGTACATCATATGATATAAAACATATATATAATAATATCAAACAAAATTTAACATGCCATCAAACCTAAGAGTCCATCTACACGTTATCTTGTCTCCACGCCATCATATCGCTATCCATCTGCTATCATGAGACAGAAGAGTGATCCAAGCACTTTTACCACCCAACCATGGAGTGGTTAGCTCCTGAGTTTCTCTGGTACCCTGGCACGAGCAAGTTAGCAACTTGGCACAGTTGGATTAGAAAGATCGGGTGCAACCAAGTGATCAAATCTACTTGCACCTATGTCTAATAGATGCATTCACAAGGATATGGTAGAGGGAAAACAAAATTAAATAACCTTTGCATTTCAATCATATGCATAAATATTTTACAAAGCTTGGCCAAGCATCATGAACCAATTAAAATGTAAAAGACTGGTAGGTAATATATATGAAACACTAACACAAGCTTCTAATAATTACCCTCCTCTTTGATCCCACATTCAATACCCTTCTCAAAATCAAAAATATTACTTTTGAATACAAACTATAAGAAAATAAGTGAATAAGTATACAAAATGGTTGAGAAAGAGAGTTTAAGAGTTTACTATTTTAATAATTATGGACTTCTATACTCTTTAAATGTTAAAATTCACTTTTGTTACACAAGCACTAAATAACACTTTGATGCAAGTGATCCTTAGTCATTCATCCATCCTATACAAATTTTAAACAGTTTCTATGATACTCAAATTAGAATTAGCTTTTCATATTTGAAAATAAAAAAAATAGAACAAAGAGTTTCTTTAATTTGTACTACATTATTGTTAGTGTGGCTCTACTTCTAGTTGTCACTATCACTATCTATATTCAGAGTTATGTAAGCTAGAGTGTGGGGTTTGGTAACTACACTCTGCTTATGCTTATATCAACAAGTTGTCTTTTTTCTTGAAGCTCCCCTACCATGATAGTCCATAAGGTCATCCATTCACTAGATTTATACAGGGTCAGTGGAAAATTCAGGAAATACAATTTATCTCTATCTTCATAATTGGAATTTATCTCTATGTTCGGATGCTACAAAACTTATCATGGTCAAGGTTGCTCCAAGCCTCCTCTCACAAATAGACTTTGGTAATTTACTCAGACAAATTTCCTCCTTTATTCAAAGAATATAATACATTTATTTGGATACTTTTCTTATCAACAACCAAAATGAAGAAATGAAAAACTTCTTTTGTTTTCTAAAAATTATAGCCAATCGGTTTCACTAGAAAAGAAAATAATTGCAGAGAAAACTATCCATAAAATGATGGAGAAATAATCATATAAGAAAAACATACAAAGTATAGTAAAAATAAATAAAGATTTCACCCTACAAATTTACGTCAAACTTCTACTAGCATGCACAACCTTAAAAAAAACTATAATATGGATGAAAATTGTCACTCTAAATATATTTCCTAACGTTATTATTTTCTTCTAGAATTGGCAGGTGTGTTGAATATTGTGTACAAAGAAAATGAACAAAGCAAAATAGTAAAACATAAAACGTCTAACATAATTCTCAAGTTTATTTCACTTTAATTTATTCTACAAAACTCCAAAGATATCAAAACTTAGCGATAAGTGTATAAGGAACCTGGGATGTTTTTCTTTCTGGGGAATACGCTAGTTTCTGGAGCCTCCCTTCAATAATTGACTTCTCCCACAAGCTGCTGCCTCCTCCTTCTCTCAAATTACTCTCCCTTACAACACATCTCCCCTCACTCCATAAATCTCTACCTTCCTCCCTTTCTTCCCTGTGGTTTTTAGAAGGAATTAAATATTTCTATCTTTCCTCCCCTTTCCCTACCCCTCTTGTTTTTTTTCAAGAAATCTTTCCTTCCCCCACAATAGTGCATCTTCTCCCCCCTTCTGCAACAACACAACTCCCTCTCCTTTAATTAAGAAATCTTTCTTAATTTAATGATGATTTGTGACCCAATCAACTTCCATGTCCCCATCCCCTAAATTAGCTATCGTTCCTTTTCTTCAGCCAAAACATAATGAACATTAATTTAACTTGTTAGTTTTTAGAATTCCATTCCCATTGATCTTGGAAAATAACTCTAGTTACACACATGGATGAAAAATTCACTTTCAGTTCTATTTATTTACACTAAATTCCTCAGCATTCAAATTTTTATTTTGAATTGTAGCATAATAATTACTAATGTAGAAATTAGAAGCCTACTATTTATTTTAAAATCTAATTTATAATATTTCAAAAACAATAGACAAATCTACAAAATTTGTAAATAAACAATCTACACATTTTTATTTATTTATTTCAAAATCAAACTAACTAAAAAAATAAAGATAATAGATTTAATATGAATAAAAATGTGTGTGTGTGTGTGTGTGTGTGTGTGTGTGTGTGTGTGTGTGTGTGTGTGTGCGTGTGCGCGCGAGCACACACATACACCATGAAAATACAAGTGCAACCCTACCGAGGAGCTAAACTCCTCTACCTCAACCACTCTTCTACCTTCAATACTTGCACACTCACAAACTCAACATCATCCATTGAGTCAGTAACAACATCACCAAGATAAATAAATAACATCTTAAATATGAATTTTTTAAACATTCATCATACATAATCAAATATAAACATATAAAAACAATGATAATTTTATCCATCATATCAAAATCTCATATGATCAATCATATATCAAAATCACTATATCGATAGCAAGTAAAATTTATCCATCTAATATCATCGACTAATAAAGTCTAAACAAAAATATAAAGCTATTCGACTCAAGTTGAGTCATACATAGTCTTAGTCAAAAAGTCAACCAACATAATAAGTCTAAATAAAAAGCATGTCAAAATTTGAGTCATGACAGTTTTATAGCTTTTATGTGGATGTCAAATTTTAGATGTTTTATGACAAGTAATTTAAGTATAATATTATTTTGAGTTTTAAGTTTTCATTACTTTTATTGAAAAAAGTTATTTAAAAGGGATTTGTTTTTTTCTTTAACTTTTATTTCAAGTTAAAGTTTTGACTTTTATTTTATTTTATTAGTTTTATTAACTTATCCATAGAAAAAATATTAATAGAGTAGTTTAAGTTTATTTTATTATAAATCCTTAAGTTTTAATTTATTTATTGGATGGTAATTTCAAATGTTGTTAAATTAATAAACTCTAGTCTTGGATGGATTTATTAATATTAAGCTAAAAAGAGTGTGTTAGTGAACAAATTGTCCTTTGAAGAAATGCATGCAAATCTGACTCTGAGTGCCCAAGTGAAAGGACAAACTAACACCAATAGTTGGATAAGTTATCATGGGATTGATAACCTTCCTCTGAATTTTTATCAGGTACAGCTCTCCGTGTGAGATATTCAATGAATTTAAATATCCTGCACTTTTACCTGAAAGTACGAAAGGATCTCTCACAGATTTTTAGATCATGAGGTATAGATTATTTCTAACAACAAAGAGGTGTTTTAACTAATCTACAAAAATGAATAATAACACTAATCTGCAGTAAGGATAGTAACCATATATGTAGAACTGATAAATCAAGATTCACAATGTAATACTAACTTAACATGCTTGAACACAAGTTTTCTAAGCCATATTCAAGAAGATACATATATAGACATCAAATCTCTGTATGCACAAAGTCATGCAAAAACTCAAACACCCATATCATATCTACCAATTACTGTCATTACAATATCTGCCTATCTAAAACTCTAACCATTCTACCCTCCCCTTTGCAGCAACATAAAATCCCTTGTAAGGAAAAACCAGAACTCTCTGCCCAAACTCTCCTATACTGTAGCACCAAAGTCTCTCCTACAGAAAAAAAGTGGAACCCCTTTGTCTTGTTTTTGCTGCCCCTTTTATCTTTTTTTTTGCTGTCGGTTCTTGTTCATCTTCCGGTAACTGATTCTTGAAAATCTTTATAATCATTCCTTTGGAAACTTTTTAATTTTTCTACCTTTCTTTAGGTGTTTATATCATTATAAAAATAGTCTTATATCTTTGCAAATTTTTGGCCCCTATGGTATACTCATGCTAACAAGTGGCATTTGCTAGTGATGAGGTTCTGCTATGACTTTATAACTGTCGTTGACAGTTTTGATAGTGTTCTACTCAGTCGGTTGTAACTCGTGAACCAAGATTAATTTTGAAGGTTTCTCTAGTTAGAAAATGCATAACTTTCCTCTTAAAAACATATCCAAAATTGATCCAAATCCAACAGTGCAATTGGAAGTTATGCCCTCCGCATTGAGACCCAATCTAGTTGTCTGCATTCTGTAATTGTTAATTGCTGAGCCGATAGAGGTGTGAAAAGAAACCCATAACTCTTGATCAATAATTAATATTATAAAAATATTTGGATAAGATTTATATAACTAGGTTTTCCAAAAAATATCTTAAATGCAGCATGATCCAACAGTTGGATTGAGAGATATGGCCCTTGAAATATGACTATTTTCTACCATCTGCAATTTATGACTGTTATTTCTGATCCTATAGTGGTGCAGTCAAGAACCTGTAACTTTTGATCCATATGAAATATGAAAAAATGCTTTGGTGAAGATTTAGAGAACTAGGTTTTCCAAGAAATATCTAAAATTCAACTAGATCCAACAGACATATTGGGATTTATGACCTCAAAAATATGACTACTTGTTTGTCATCATAGAATCTGTGTTTGCATGTTGTATTCTTGCATGGTGTTTCAGGCTTGTTGTCCTGGGAGCACCGAAACTTGTCTTTATTAATGCTTGTAGACATAGGCTCTATTGCACATTCTATCAAATAGTTTTCTACCATTTCCATTGATTATAGAAGCTAGCGCATTGAGAAGAATTGGTTATCGAGTTCTTCACACAGGGAAGGATGTGCTGAATAGCATGTTGAGGATCTAAACTTCTACAAAACTTTGTCACCTTTCTTGCAGCCACAATACGCACTTCTGCTTCATCATCCATGAATCATTCACCAGTAGCGAGCCTCTTCATAGGTGGAATAAACCAATCGATCAAATCACCCTCCTTCATCTGAGAACTAATTTGGAATAGTGGTTCAACATTTTGCTTTTTGACACTAATTCCATCCTCCAGTTGGTGGTCGATAATCTAGACCAGTAGAAAGAAAGAGTGGCCAAATGATATATATAAATAGAACTCACAAAATAGTTATCTAGTTCTCTAGTGAAGTTTTATTCAAATGACCATGACTCAAGTCTTGTGGAGAATATATAGTCAACAACAGAAATTTACTGAACCCAGCTGCAAACCCTAATGTAGAATTATTGTCAATGAAATTAAAACTACCATTGAACCATACATGTGAGCTTCTCAAAATAGATCATCGAACCTCTAAATTACTCCACTGAATCATTGAACTTGACAATTTTGAGCCAAGACTTGAATCTGCAAGATGAACCAGTGAACCACCTTGTGCTTCTGAACCATTGAACTACTTTGAACTACTTCAAATTTTAATTCGAAGTGGTTCAAAAATCCTAAACTTGAAGTTTTACTTTGATTGTATTGAACCTGCAGGATGGGTTATTTGGACCACTAAACCATTCTGAATTACTTTGAACTACTTCAAACTTTAGTTCGAAGTGGTTCAAAGAGGTTCAACATCTGAAACTGAAAGCTTTAAAACTGTGACCGTATCGGGTACTAACAGGGGCTCTAACTATGGGACCAATTTTGATGCAAAATCAGAGAACTCCAGCAATCTTTGGGAAAGAATAGTGCCTTATCCATTGGGAAAATAGAGTCAGCAAGAGAGCTTCTTGTAGAGAGGGCAGAGGGGAGCAGGGAAACACCAACAAACCAAAACTGACAAAAAACACCTAAACTACCAGCAAGCACAAGGCTTGCACATTATTCCAACTACCACTACACACAAAAAAAAAAGCTTATTTACAATATTTACAAGGGTAGGAAAGAACCTACCATAAAGACTGGAAGAAAGAAGAAGTTAAGTGAATCCATTTACCGGTTGGGAGAAATAGGAGCCTTTCTGAATCAGTAGGGCATACCTCAATGGAACAGCTCCAAACCATTGCTTGATGATGGCTCTTTCAACACCAAACCTTAGACCAACTATGTGCATGCATACGTTGACCCAACATTCTTTTTCGAACAACCACAATTCATCATAGTAATCACCTTCATTTAAGAATTGATCCTTCACACTATCAGTGTTATACTCTGCTTCAAACTGAAAAATATGAAATGAAAAATCCTCAACAAATGATGATGTGTAACCCTCAGAAATATTGTCGTGTAAATTCAACTCTTGTGCATAGTCATGATCAGTTTGTAGCCATGATGATGCCTTCTTTAGCATAGGATCAAACCTCGGATAGATGTCTTCTTCATTTCTTTCAAGGAACTAATTGGCATCAAATATACCATAAATTCCATCCCCTTCTCTTCTTAGAATGTCATCACACTTTTCAGCATTTCTTCCACAATCCCAATCGGTAACACTATGCATAGATGGATGAAGAGGAAAAATATCAAGAGATGCTTCATTCTGAAATTGATATAAATAGGTACTTCATTCTGAAATTGATATAAATAGGTACTTGAGATATTATTGAAGAAGTCTCCTGGATTGAGTGATGACAGAAATGTGTTTATGACTTCCTCTCCTTCATTAAGAATTTCATTCTAAAGCATATCAATTGATTCACTATTTGACCGAGGGTCAGCTTCATATTTCTTTGTCTCAACTAGGAATTCAGCAGGGGTGTCTTTTTCTAGAGGCATCTTTCTCTCATCTCCAAGAAGAATTGAATCACCATAAGAAGGACTTGTTTGAGAGACATCTTCAGGCTGAAAACATAGCAAAAATTCAGCAACGACCCTTTCTTGTTGATCAAATGATATTTGTTTCCATGCTTCAACTAGGCAGTTTACAGGCTAAATGCTGATTTCAGCACTTTCAGAATGAAAAAAGAAACTCTTCTTAATGCACTTTCACCTTGTCATAGTTGCAGATTTCATCATCAAATTCAGACAATCTTTGCATGTGCTGATTATTAGTTTGCAAGCATAAGGAATCATCTTCTTTCTTCATAGAAATAAGAAGTTTAGTCTCAGGCTACATACTATCCTGAATTTTTTCATCAAGAAGGTTTTCCAAAGAAAAATGATCAACATCAAAAGTGAAAGATTGAAAATCTAGAGGCAAGTTGTCAACTTTCTCATTAATAGGGACTTTTGAAATAGGGAGATTATCAACATATTTGAAACTGAAACTCTTAGGATGCAAAGAAAAAAATTTGAATACACCTTCATTAAAAATTGTATCACCTACAAGGTTTGCTGTTGTAAAATCTTCGAAATAGAAAGATTCAAGAATAGGATCTCTTTGAACATTCTCTTTCAAAGGATTAATACCTTCACATTCTTTTGTGGCATTTAAGGACTTATCTTTAGAAAGTATCTCAATAGAAACTTCAAGAAAAGAATAATCACCCTAACCTCCTACTGTAAAAATTTCTGCATGAGACAAAGAAAGATCTTGAGGCAAGATTTCACCATTATTACTTACCCTTACTCCGATGTTGTCATGGGTATTCTCTTTTTGTAAAACTAGATCAGCATGACGCTAGAGTAACTCTGGTTGGATTTCTTCTTCACTAAAGACTAAATAATTGCATGATATAAAATGAGATGAAATCACTGGGGCTTCCTTGTTGCTAACATCCAATTCTTCTTCAAGCTGCCGGACTTTTCTCTTGTGTATTTCCAAATCTTTCAATTTATGATACCTAGCACAGAGGTTTTTCCATAGCAACCAAGGTAGGTCATCATCTTCAATGGGTATATTGTTCCGGACACCCCGAGAAATACTTTTTTTGAAGTTGTCCACAAACTCACGCAATACTTTATCATCCATTTGATAAAGTTCTGGGAGAGAAGGGTTTGGCCTTAATCTCCTCATGACTTTTATGGTCGACATGGTCTTGCAATAGAGTTGTCAATCTCCTACACATAGAGATAATCAAAAAATTGAGGAAACAAATGTTAATACTAATCTTTGCTTTCGATCCCCAGTAGACTTGCCAAAAATCTGTTAGTGAACAAATTGTCCTTTGAAGAAATGCATGCAAATCTGACTCTGAGTACCCAAGTGGAAGGACAAACTAACACCAATAGTTGGATAAGTTATCATGGGATTGATAACCTTCCTCTGAATTTTTATCAGGTACAGCTCTCCATGTGAGATATTCAATGAATTTAAATATCCTGCACTTTTACTTGAAAGTATGAAAGGATCTCTCACAGATTCTTAGATCGTAAGGTATAGATTATTTCTAACAACAAAGAGGTGTATTAACCAATCTATAAAAATGAATAATAACACTAATTTGCAGTAAGGAAAGTAACCAGATATCTAGAACTGATAAATCAAGATTCACAATGTAATACTGACTTAACATGCCTGAACACAAGGTTTCTAAGCCATATTCAAGAAGATACATATATAGACATCAAATCTCTGTATGCACAAAGTCATGCAAAAACTAAAACATCCATATCATATCTACCAATTACTGTCATTACAATATCTGCCTATCTAAAACTCTAACCATTCTACCCTCCCCTTTGCAGCAGCATAAAATCCCCTGTAAGGAAAAAGCAGAACTCTCAGCCCAAACTCTCCTGTACTATAGCACCAAAGTCTCTCCTACAGAAAAGAAGTGGAACCCCTTTGTCTTGTTTTCGCTACCCCTTTTATCTTTTTTTTGTTGTCAGTTCTTGTTCAGCTTCCGGTAACTGATTCTTGAAAATCTTTATAATCATTCCCTTGGAAACTTTTTAATTTTTCCCCCTTTCTTTAGGTGTTTATGTCATTATAAAAATAGTCTTATATCTTTTCAAATTCATGGCCCCTATGGTATACTCATGCTGACAGGTGGCATTTGCTGGTGATGAGGCTCTATTATGACTTTGTAACTGTCGTTGACAGTTTTGATAGTGCTCTACTCAGTCAGCTGTAACTCGTGAACTAGGATTAATTTTGAAGGTCACTCTAGTTAGACCATGCATAACTTTCCTCTTAAAAACATATCCAAAATTGAGCCAAATCCAACGATGCAATTGGAAGTTATGCCCCCCGCATTGAGACCCAATCTAGTTGTCTGCATTCTGTAATTGTTAATTGTTGAGCCGATAGAGGTGTGAACAAAAACCCATAACTCTTGATCCATAATTAATCTCATAAAAATATTTGGAGAAGATTTATATAACTAGGTTTTCCAAAAAATATCTTAAATGTAGCATGATCCAAATTTTGGATTGAGAGATATGGCCCTCGAAATATGACTATTTTATGCCATCTGCAATTTATGACTGTTATTTCTGATCCTATAGTGGTGCAGTCAAGAACCTGTAACTTTTGATCCATATGAAATATGAAAAAAATATTTGGTGAAGATTTATAGAACTAGGTTTTACAACAAATATAAAAAATCCAACTAGATTCAATAGACAGATTGGGATTTATGACCTCTGAAATATGACTATTTTTTTGTCATCTGAGAATCTGTGTTTGCATGTTGTATTCTTGCATGGTGTTTCAAGCTTGCTGTCATGGGAGCACCGAAACTTGTCTTTATTAATGTTTGTATACATAGGCTCTATGGCACATTATATCAAATAGTTTTCTACCATTTCCATTGATTATAGAAGCTAGCACATTGAGAAGAATTGGCTATCGAGTTCTTCACATAGGGAAGGATGTGTTGAATAGCATGTTGAGGATCTGAACTTCTACAAAACTTTGTCACCTTTCTTGCAGCCACAATACGCACTTCTACTTCATCATCCATGAATCATTCACTAGTAGCAAGCCTCTTCATAGGTGGAATAAACCAATCGATCAAATCACTCTCCTTCATCTGAGAACTAATTTGGCATAGTAGTTCAACATTTTGCTTTTTGACACTGATTCCATCCTCCAGTTGGTGGTCGATAATCCAGACTAGCAGAAAGAAAGAGTGGCCAGATGATATATAAATAGGACTCACAAAATAGTTATCTAGTTCTCCAGTGAAGTTTTATTCAAATGACCATAACTCAAATTCTGTGGAGAATATATAGTCAACAACAGAAATTTACTGAACCCAACTGTGAACCCTGATGTAGAATTGTTGTCAATGAAAGTAAAACTACCATTGTACCATACATGTGATCTTCTCAAAATAGATCATCAAACCTCTAAATTATTGTATTGAATCATTAAACTTGATAATTTTGAGCCAGGACTTGAATCTGCAAGATGAACCAGTGAACCACCTTGTGCTTCTAAACTCTAAACTTGAAGTTTTACTTCGATTGTATTGAACTTGTAGGATGGATTATTTGGACCACTAAACCATTCTGAACTACTTTGAACTACTTCAAAATTTAGTTTGAAGTGGTTCAAAGAGGTTCAACATCTGAAACTGAAAGCTTTAAAGCTGTGACCATATCAGGTACTAACAGAGTGTTAGCAAGTAAAGTTTATATTAGATTTCAAATTAATTTTATATATCCAACTAAATGTAATATTTGAATAATTTAATTATAACTTTAAAAAAGGTGATAACAATTATCAAAGTTTGACCCGTGTTTCTATTAGCTAACCTTAGAAGGAGGTTTTGACATGTCAAGTGGTTTATTAATAATAATAATAATTGCACTTTATTGAATTAGATTACAAAATGTAATAAAGGATTTATTTTAATAAATTTGTTTAAGATGACTTGTGATTAGGATAATTAATTTAGTGATATGATTGTTAACGTGTAAGGTAAGACTGGATTAACTCCTCCAACCTAGATATTACATTAGCCGTCAATATGGAATAATATTTAAGAAATAATAGGATACATTCTTGGCATTAAGTAAATCAAATATTGGAGTCAAATGCCTATCTAGATTAACCTTTAAAATTATAAGATTAAAAGGGTTAGGTCAAACTCTTGAAGAAGGTTGACTAACTCAATTGTGATGTTTAGACAACCATGTCATTGATGTTGAGTCAATGTGCCCCTCATATATAAATTATAACTATCATATTTCACTATTGTAATTCACAAACAACATAGCTTAGAAACTTGCTGACAATCCTAAGGAGCTGAATGCCCTAAAAAAAAATGATATGTTTTATGATCTGGAGTCTATAATGAAGATTTGGAGGTATGTTTTGTGCGTTGTCATTGAGTACATTACTCTTGACCCTAGGTTTGATCATGTTTGCACCCACCATTTTGTTCTTTTGAATCATTTTTGTCATGATAACAAAGTTTCTTTCCCTTTCTATTTGTTGAATTCTATGAGCAAGGTAGTGTCAAGCTTCAAAAAGAAGCCCTCTGCTAACCCTGCTCTGCATGAGGGGTGGTTATTGCTCATCTATGAGCACTTCAAGGCTCAGACGATTAGTAACATCCCGTCGCAAGCTGGGAATGAGGAAATCGATAGCTCTAGCTATTCCTCTGACTCAGATGATATTAAGAGCATTAGTTCTGAGGAAGGAGGGCTTACCTTTGTGGGTAAAAAGCTTTGCCAAATGTTAAGAAGTCTCCCTCCCCCATCATCCCTAGAAGAATTAGCCCTAGAGATCATGGTCAGAAGAAGACTGAGAAGGAGGAATAGGACACCTGTGATGAAGAGGAGGTGATGGAGTCTAAAGATGAGGAAAAGGAAAGGAAGGAGGAAAAAATGGATTCACAAGGTGGGAAGAAATGCAAGAGGGTGGGCATGGAGGATGAGAGGTTGCAGTAGGACCTGGATTCTTCCCCGATCCCTCTCTCCCCTGTCCATCCCTAGGCCCATCCGGAGGAGCAGACTCAGGATAGTTTTGGTGTTGAGTGTGGGGAGGTGTTGGCCAAAGATAGGAGGAAAGCATGGAGAAATTTTAATGTGAGGACCTCAAAAATGGGTATTTTCAGGGAAGTGATGAACCCCCAGATCCTGATGGACAATCAAGAGGAACCGCGTCTTGAAGAGATCATTAACCCTACAATAGTGGCTATCTCTGATAATGCCTAAGAATCTGGGATGAACCTCTTGAACAATGCCCGCAACAGCATGGTTGGTAATTTCAGGTCAATCAAGTGGCTTTTTCACGAGCTACAGGAGGTTAAGGAGAAGGTGGTTCAAATGGAAGGAGCTAGGAATCTTAAGGGCCTGGAGAAAGGGACAGATTATGATGATAGGCATAGCCTGGCGAAAAGGAGATCCACAATCTGGAAAATTATAATCACAATCCGTCCAGCTAGATGATCTCACTGCTCAACTCGATCAATAACAACATTTTATCTTTAACTAAGTGGCTTAAAGATAGAGGCATGCAGGGGGATGTGGAAGGAAAAGACAGGGATAAAGCCAGATCCGATGAAGACAATACCACTCGTATCACCTTTTCTACTCTAGACCAGGAAGATCTCAAGACTCACCAGCAGGAGGCCGAGGAGAACAAGATGGCACAAGAGGCTGCACAGGTCATGCAGGAGCTGGAAAGAAAGATCAAGGAGTAGTTCCTATTTTTTTCCTTTTTGGCTGGCTTTTCATTCTAGCTTTTGGCTATTTCATTTTGTCTTTTTGGTTTGGCCTTTGTTTATTTGGCTGGGCCTTGTGCTACTTTAGCCTTTAGACTTGTTTCTTTTGTGGCTGGGCTTCTAATGCTTATTTTTAGCCTGATTTGTATTAACTCTCAGGTTTTAGGATCCCTGTAAAACCTATTTATCTAATCAAAAACTTTCAACTATTGATATAGTAAACATTAAAGTAAAAAAAATTATGTTGGTGTGTTGTGCCCTAATTTTTGGGCATGACAAGTAATTGATTGCTTCATTTCCATAAATCATTTTTCATATTTCTACTAGCACAACCAATTCTGGATACGCATTCAAAGCTTGATCTATAAAATAGCATTCCTCCTAGAAATTGATTCTCTTGTCATCATGCAAAACCCATTCCATACATTGACCAAAAATATATTTATCTATCTAAATGTTGCTCCACATCTATGATCCACTTATAATTTGGTTATTCAAATTCAATTATATATATACGTGTATATATGTATACGTGTGTGTGTGTGTATATATATATATATATACATGTATCTATGTGTGTCTATATCTATACATTTATATGTATGTACATATGTGTGTGTAGATATATATGTATGTGTGTGTGTATATATATACATATATGTGTGTGTGTATACATCTGTATATGTGTGTGTGTGTGTGTGTAGAGAGAGAGAGAGAGAGAGAGAGAGAGAAATTAAAATTTGGAGGGATGAGTTTGTGGACCCTCTAATACCTCTTAGTAGAGTATTGATCATCATTGGTATTAGACCACCTATCCCGATTGGTGCTATCATACTACCTTACCCCTCCAATGTAGGCCCCTCGTTAGGTGGTACAACCTCGAGCTTTCCCTTTGGGGTTGTTAAAACATTTGTTTAACTTCAAATTTCTAATGCAAAAATTATATCAAATCCATTTTAGGTTTTCTTTAGGTCTTCCTATTTGTGCAACACTACTAGCTTATTGTCGATGAACCATGCAAGGCGGTGCCACCATTAAAAGGTCATCAGTGTGTTGCCTTTACTTTCTCCTTATATCAAAATATAGCCAAACACTTATTTTTCAAATTCAATTATAGATCTTGGAAAAGTGATTTTGAGTAGTACATAATGGTATGATTTATTTCTCTAAGTCACTAGAGGTTAGTTTGTTTTATTCTTCAACAATTCATTACGTTTGTACATAGAGGAGGATTTTGGTCTTCTCATAGAAGAAAAAAAGCTTGTTCCTAGCACTAACTATTATGAAAAGATCTATGTTTTGTTATTATCGAAGTAGTAAATGGATTCTCAATACCATGGTGATTTACATGAGCTTGTAGAAATCTAATGTTGGTGATTTAGTGTTTGAATCATTGTATATACATTTGAGCATCTTATATTACTTTCATTTGACGTTATTATATGTATATTGTTGGAATTTTAGGTTAGATTATTGGGTTTATGGTGCATAGTGGTGTAGGTGGTTTGTACTTGTAGGTTTTAGTTATGACTTAGATGTAGTTCTATATACCCATAGACCATTTAGTGTTGATACAAGTTTATATTAGTGACCTAGCTTTGTCACTTGAGTTTGGTAGTTTGTTTATCATGTCAAATAGAATTGGTGATACCAAATATAATCATAATCTAGATCTATATTATTGAATATGTATGATATTGACATGTGACAGAATCAAACTTTGGTGTTGATATAGTTGTTGTTGACCAGGGTATGATGGATGTTCCTTGTGCTTTAGGAATTTGACATGATGTGATTGTTTATGCATGTGCATTATTGGTGGTGTTAGATTAATTCCTAATCAATGATAGGATTGTGTCCTTTTGTTTAAGGATCACAATTTCACTTGTCATTTTGGAAGCTCGTGTTGAGCCACTTAAGCTCTTTGAATGCATGAGGGCCTTTTGTTGATCTTTATTTAGGATCTTATTGTCATGATGTATTAGATAGAGATTACACACTTAAAGGGAAGCTTATGACAACAATTTGTAGTGGTGTCATACCTTCTTAATTTGGCTCTTCCCTTTGGGAATCCTTAGTGATGAGCTATTAGATCATGTTGGGGTCATCGATGATCTTCAATGAGACAATGATTGTCATGATGTCACAAAAACCTTATGATAACAATTCAATGGGAAATTATGGTAGTTATACTGGACTAACCATTTTGGTCATGAATGATCCCTTATAGTGACAATTGGTGTCATGGATGGACTAAGTGATTTAAAGATACTGACATATTGGGGATGTATTGGTAAATGAATTTGTCACGGAAAAATAATCTTTAAAATTGACTAGCTTCTCCTTGTGAATAGTGACAATTGTGTCAATAATTAGAGAGACTACAACTAATCACTATCAATCTTCAATCTTCCTATGCATTTAAGAGGGGTAGCTACCTCGTATGATTGGGGTGGTATTTTCATGCACTTTTTACTTGAAATTTCAAAAAGGATGGAAACGAAAACTAAAAGGAATTGATCGATGAAATGCTAAAATTAGACATATAAATATCATACAAGAATCCCAATGGATAGCCAGTTATAAAGGGGATTAAGTACAAGATATGATGGATATGTGAAATCAATGACAAGAAGAAACATATTTTTACATATGAGGAAACAAATAACTTCACATTTTCTAACCAATATACCAAGGTGTGAATATGCTTCATCTTTTACATATACCCAAAGTACTCAAAGGAATTATCAATTTAACATATGAGAAACTGATAACAATGACTACAAAATACATCTGACATTAATTAAATGCATTCATGGTTATTCTTTTGAAAATATAAAAGTACAAAACCTTCAAGTACAAAATATGATTATCAACTCCCTTGTATGATTGGGGTATTTAGTATTTTCATGTATGTTTCGCTTGAAAGTACAAAAAGGATGCAAAGAAAAACTAAAAGAAATTGATGGAAGAAACTCCAAAAGTAGATATACAAAGAGCATATGAGGTTCCCAATGGATAACCACTTACAAAGGGGATATGATGGATACCTGAAATCAATGACAAGAAGAAAACATATTTCTACATACAAGGAAACAAATAGATTCAACATTTTCTAACCAAGATATTGAGGTATGAACATGATACCCAAAGTACTAAAAGGAATTATCAATTTAACATACAAGAAATCATTAACAATAACTGCAAAATTCATCTTATACATATGAATTAAATGTGTTCATGGTTATTCTTTTGAAAATATATCCCCTCCCTTTGCCTCCTTCTTCCATACCTCCCACCCTCCCCTTTTACATTACAAGTGACCTTGCACTAATAGGATAACTACTATAAGTAATTAGTTAAAATAACTCTCTTGTTGAAAATAAGTTAGGATTCATCTAACTTTTACAATATAGATCTTAAAAATTAGCTTTTTAATTACAAAAATACATGGTCACATTTACAAAAGGATAATATGAAACTTGTTCCTGGCCAAATAATTTAAAATATAGATGTTGGTGGAGTTGGAATTCAGTACTTCCTTGATTCAAAAACCATTTATTCATCATAAATCACCTTGAAGAAATTGTTATTTGTTTGAATTGTGTAACAACTCTTTTCTCCTTTAAAGGTACAATACATTCTTCAATTAAGATGATTATATAATAAATGATTATTTCTTTGACATTCATCTTCATTTCCATTTTGAATATCTAGATAACCATCTTTGGAAGAATACTCACTATTGCAAAAATATTGCACCATTGTATGTGCTTTCCCTAAAGAAATTGGTGGTACTCATATATAGTAATTGATGATTCCTCCCCAAGTGATGGATTCATCAAGTTAATGATGTTTATGTTACTTATGAAAAATGTCAAACACAAATCTCTACAATTCAATACTTTTGAGAGAAAGCTCTTGAATCGGGACCAAGCATATGTTGACTTGATAGTTAGCACCTCCTTCAGGTTCTGCGACATGGCTTAACCGCCTCTCATGGATCTGGGTAAGTTTGGTGTTTGTGATGTTCATTGATAGCTCAAGCTTTTGGTGCAATGCCAAGCATACCAAAAATTGTTATGAGAGCCTTGGGTCATGGGTTCGAATCTCGGGAGGTCTCCTTCATTCCGTTAGTGCAGAACCCTCAGTTAGTGTTGAGGGGGAGATTGTTGACTTGGTAGTCAGCACCTCCTTCGGGGTTCACGACATGGCTTAACCGCCTCTCGTGGATCTCGGTAAGTCTGGTATTTGTGACATTCGTTGATAGCTCGAGCTTTTGGTGCAACATCAAACATACCAACAACATTTACACTGAATGTTTCAGCACCACCATTTTAATGAATCTTCTTAAATGCTATTGAATTCCATGAGACAACATGTCTTTTAGTCACTCCATTTAACAATTCAAGTTCATTCCCCAAGATTCCACAATTTTCAAATAAAAATGGTCATCCTTAAACATCATACATTAAGCAAGAAATTAAGCTTGAAAAAATAAGTCAATTTTGACTATTTAACACTTCTAGTCTAAGAAATGATATTTAAACTTTTAATTCAATAAAGAAAAACCAATCATGTGTAGAATCATATTTACACTCGGTCAGCTGCATTTGTTGAGAGTTTCTAAAGCCATTTTAACAAATCCATTTTGAGTAAATTTTGTAGTCGTCGCATGCCATGAGATATTACCGCTTTGAGTGATTCTAGGAAACAAATTGCTTGCTATGGCTATTGGATGCAAAGTTTGTAATGTCAGATTAAAGTATTTTAGTGTCATAACTGCCAACTACGTCTCCTGAAAAAGTTCTAAAATTTCATTGGGAAGTCCATCCTCAGCATACATGTTATAAATATATTTCAGTGGATACATGAAATTCCAATCCGCTTTTTATTGTGCTTAAATGCACCCAGAGTCGTCACACGCGGCAAGCACACTCACTCAATGCAATAAATAACAATATAAGTTTCCTAAGCTTTCCTTGATCTTCAAATTTTAATTATTTGGTTAACAAGATGGTTAAGTTATTTGGAGATGTTGACATTTTTTATTTCAATTTGACATGTTACTCTTGTTTGGTAGGACATTTGCAACCGTGTCATGGTATACTCTTGTTTAACAATATAGAATTGACATAAAATAGGTGCTTAATATGTTTATTAAGGCATATGATCTTTTAGGAAATTTGAAGTCATGATATCATGATGCGCTCCTAGTTTTGCAATTGTCATTTAAACATGATCTTCTTTGGCTCTTTGTATTGAGTACAGGATCATTTTCTTGAGAGCTTCATGATGGTGATTTGATTGAATTGATTGGTTATAGGTGTTTACATGTATAATTGGAGACTTGGTTAGAAACGTGTTAAGGTGATTATTCTTGGTGATATTTTAAGTATGAAGTCTTAAGGAATATATGCCTTATATGTAAGCTCAATGGAAACATATTAGGAGATTGTTCTTTGATGAGTCATTAGTGCTTAGATATCTTGGAGCACTCTCATTCCTCACTTATGGTCTATTTAGTCATTTATTATTTTCTAGAAGGTTCATTTAAGGAGTCCAAGGCATATCTATCTCCATACTAAGTTTGAAGATGGTATTGGACTCGCTCTCTTAGATTGTGAGGCCTACATATATGTTGGTTACATGGTATATGCTTTATTTGATCTAGGAGATTGGATGGATGTGTTGTTAGTATTATTATATTTGGCCAATTGTGAAGATCTTTCATGTTGTAGCTTAATATTTAGAGGTGTGTAAGTTTTAGTTTACAAGTTATCTTTGGTCTTTGTTATCTTCTTTGGATGTCACATATGGTGCAAGGGTACAAAGCAAATATCAGGCATATTTGAGTTTAAAATCTGAAATTTGAAGTGAGTGTGTGTGTGTGTGTGTGTGTTTAGAGTTTTAGAGTTTTATGTTTTAAAATAAAAGTCATTTTTTTCATGTGGTGGAAATATTTCGGTGCCATTCTTATAAGCCTACCCAACATTATCCATGTAGGACTTAGTATGCGTTTATTGTGTGTTAAAAGTCTTTAATTTTTGAAAATGTTTTATAGGAAAAATCAAAATGATGAATATTCCTAAAGCATCCGTGTTGGCTCAAAATATAATTGCCATTAGAAAATTATGATGGCTTCTCAAGGAGATACATTAGAAAGATTTTTCAAAAGGGGAAAGGAGATATATTGTAAAGGGAGATTTTTGGGAGAAAGTGAATAGAATGAAGTCCTTGAGTTTTTCTGTGATTTTCTAGAGTTTTCTGTGTTATATGGTTGTGATTGTGTAGTATTCTATACACATTTTTCTATTTGTATTCAGATCTTTCTTTTGGAAGAAATCGGAAAATCAAATCTCAATATCTTAGCATTCTTTTTTCTTTTCTCATTTCCTATCAGTCTGAATTCTCTGTTGTTTTGAGGGTGGTCTTTGCATAAAGGTTTTCTAAAGATCCTCCAACGGTCTATGTCAGCCATTGGAGGATCCTCTTTAGTTTTATGCATTTCTTTGTTTCTATATTATTTTCCCATATTATGTTGCAGGAAAGCCAAGTTGTAATGCAGATTTGAATAGGCAACATCTTCATGTGTTGACCCTCATTTCATTAAATTTATATGCATTTGTTGAAATCTGCATACAAGCATGTGCAGCCTGAAGTTGTATATTGATATTCTAAAGATTTTAAAATCCCTCTGCATCATTTTTGGTATCAGAGGGAAGGAAGTAGATCCTTGGAATAGTTGTATAAAAGAATAAGAATGGTCTGAACTCTTGTTGTGTAAAGAAAGAAACCACACGCATGCATGCCAACATTCCACAGAATTTGAAACTTTTAATCACTATTTCTAATTTTCGGCATCATATGTAAAGGGTTTTTTGTTTTTTGTTGCAAGGGGTTAGAAAGAATGTAGTGGAAAGAGATCTGTCAAAAATATTGAGAGAAGAGGGAGAAGAAAAGCCTCCATTCGGCCATACAATAAAATGGGAAGAGGTGAATTCTTTTTTGGCACACTCAATCCACATTGTTGACTGCCCCCATTAAATGACTTGAGAAAGATTTGATATAAGATATAGAAGGGGGATAGAAAGTCATTGCATGCAAGTATTTTGGTTGGCAGATTCGACCAAGATTATGTAACGCATTTACCTATTAACCTTCAATCGCAGCAAGATCGGCTCCTCGATTAGTAGAAGTGTATGTTGTATGGAGTTTTTGGAACACTCTGAAGTTAATTATTGCCTGCATAATGCCACACAAAAGAAGGAAGTTTTTGTGTGAAACCAGCTCATTTGTGTGATCTTTGGCGGTGAAATTGGATTGTTTCCCATATGAGGGCCCCTGTACAACTCAGTTGTGGTACATTTTGTGTTAGAGTCTATTCATTTGAGATTAGTTGCAACCGATTTTAGATTGCTTCCTTAGTTTGAAGATTCTACAAGCTAACTAAGTGTTTGGGTCTTTTGGACCGAATATTGGAGGCATTAAGGAATTTAAGAGTTGTTTATAACTTCGTAATCGAGGGAAAAATATTTTGTGGCTGTGAGAATCTATTTAATAAGCTATATAGAAACTAACGTACAACTTTCCTTGAGTTTTCTGATACAGTTAATGTTCAAGAATTTAATTTGTGGGGCCGAGGATTAAAAGAATAAAGGGATCTAAGTCTGGTTATAGTTTTTAAATCCAGGGTGAAGAACGAAATTGCAGAATTGGGAGAAAAATCTTGGCCCTCTGTTAATGTTTTTGTAACATTTCATGTTCCTGTAGGGAAACACAAGATGGATAGAAGAGTTTGGAAGTCTCCAAATTGACGAGTGTGCTCCTGTAGCAGAATAAACACAGAAAACAAAAGGTCAAGATTGCAATTTTAAATAAGAATATTTGTTTGTTGTTCCTGAAGCATTATATCCTCCTGTAGTAGAGTTTGAAGTGGGAATTATAACAGAACTTATGTTTATGTCATATGTTCCTGTAGCAGAGCATGTACCTATAGCAAAATACAATATGTATATTGTGAAGGTTTTCAGATTGATGAGTGTGAGCCTTTGAAGCAACCCTCCTAGTTGAGTATATCCACGAAAGGTTTCTAAAATGTAGCTCTGCATCATTATGGAAGAAGAAGAAGCATAAAGACAAAGACATTCTATATTCCGAACAAAGAACAAGGTATGTAAAATTGTAGTTGACAGTGGTTCCTTTGAAAATATAATCTCAATAGAAATGGTTGAGAAACTGAATCTTCCAAGAGTACCTCATGATTTATCTTATAGAGCATATGGGTTAGGAGATGAATGGTGGATTGATGTCTTTAAAAATTCACATGTTTCTTTTAATATTGGACCATATTTTGATACTTGAATGTGATATAATGCCTTTAAAAGATTGTCACTTGATTTTGGGAAGAGCATGGCAATATTTAGGTCAACCATGTATGATTGTAGAGAGAACACATGTACCATCAACAAGGATGGAAAGAAGACAGTGTTGTTTCCATTGAAAGATGATGCAACATGGAAGGACTCAAGAAGTCTAGAAATCTGATGAGTATGTTGTATAGTGTTGATGTTTGGTGTACGATAGTCACAGATGACCTCTGATTGTCCATACAGTAGGGATACAATGGGGGCAAGGTCATACGGCAATAAGTCTTGAGAATGTAGGTCATACGGTGAAGGCCAAGGATGTCGAAGGGTGATATTAGAGGTCATATGGGGAAGGCCAGGGAAGTTGTACAGTGATATCAAGAAACTATATGGTGAAGGTCAAGGAGGTCGTACGAGAATTCCAAGTGTTTGTACGATGTCGGGATTGTGTACAAGGGAGTCCTAAACAGCAAAGGGAGTGAGTTGGAGGGGTTGTATGGTAGAAAAGATGAAGTGTACAATGGAAATGAGAGTAATACAAGCAGTTGTATTGTGGTCGTAGAAATGAAGAGTGTAGCGAAGAGGAATAAAGATGTGCAAGCTATGCAAAGAGTGAAATAACAATAAGTACTAACCAATAATGATAATGTCAATCATGCAATTAACACTAAATGAAAAATTAATACTTGCATATACCAAATAGATGTTGTTCTAACCACAAAATATAATTGCATACATATATGGTGCTCCAGATGTGTCAGATCCGAAGAAAAGTAATACACAGACAAAATAGGGTGAGGTTTAAATCCCACTGAAACCGAAGAAAGCCAAGTAGGGAAGATCTTTCACTTCCAAAATGGCGAACAAAGAAATAATCCAAATCACATAACAACCACTACATACATGTCCTGCTTAAATACCCTTTGGAGGAACTCCCGAGGGTTTACAAAGATAGCCAACAACACCTGTGGAAATAATTAAAATTAAAATGGGTTCAAAATATACTAAATCAATCGGAACCTCAAATAAAAATATTATTAACTTGGGCCCCATACTAATTAATTAAAGTAACTAATTAAAAGTCATTTTATTATATTATTTAAATTCAAGGACCAATCAATTAATTAATTTAATTTAATCATTACATTAAAATTTGGGGACATGACAAATCATTGTTGCCCAAAGATTGCTTGCCCTCAAGCAATCCGTCATTAGACAAAACACCAACAGCTCCAAGGTCCCAAATCAAAGGCGCAAGTGAGACAAGTGAAATGACATCAATCCTTCGCAATAGCACATTGTCATCAAACTTCCATTGCACCACTCTGATATAAATATTGTCGTAGCCTTCAGTGGGATCCCAATGACACAAATTGATGAAATATTTCACATCATTATGTTCAAAAGTCTCTTTGGTTATGATTATGCACATAGACATCGATGCTGGCACAAACTTAGCCACTGAGACAAACACGACCACTATTATATTCTTGACAGATGAAACCTTGGCGAAGAGAGCTTCAATGGTGAGAATTTCGATGAAGGGGGGCTTGGTCGTTAGTACCTCGGCGATAGGAGCTTCGACGAAGGGTGTCGCAATGATGGGAGCCTCAACAAAGAGTACTATTGTCACTTAGCTTTGCACCCTTGTCCAAAGCCTATGCATGAGGACAACCTAGTGAAACATGGAAACAACCTCCAAGCTGTGGGACTTGAATAGTAAGGTTGAGTCTTCGGAGAAGGCCGGCTTCCTCTTACTATCAAAATGCACCTAACTACTCTTGGAGAGGAAAAGGGAGAAGGAAAGCATGGAAGAAAATCTACCTAATCTAATCTAAAGAGGTGATGCACCAAAATAGAGTGTTCAAACCAAACTTTACCCATATATGCACTATTGAACCAGAATGAAACTAAGGATATACACATTCAAACTTGCTTTAATCTAATAATCACATGCAGATCAGAAGACCAAGATGAATGACATAAGGAAAGAGAGATTCACTTATATTATCATTTATAGGCCAAGGAGATACAGTCATGTAGATCATAGATCTCTACAAAACACCAGTAAGAGGCAAAGGGTTCTTGCACTTGCATACCAATGGTTGAAAGAGATAAGGCAGAAAATCATGTAGTTCAGAGGCACAAGGGAATTTATACTAAGAATTTGCAGAGCAATAACAGAGAAAATAGAGAAAGGTCGACCCTACAAAATTCATAAAATTTTGCCTTTATAGCTCAAGCATAATTGGGGCATCCTCCAACTACAATTACTTCGCAACAACCTTCCATTAAGTCCTACAGAGAACAATCATGGAGAAAATCTGATCTGAATATAGCTTTTTGGTACCATGAAATCTGATTTTTAACTAAAATAGGGCCTCGAAAAGATAGAGGCGGCGCTATAATTGTGCTCTGACCAAATAGATAGATTAGATCGGGGTGGTAGAATGTCTTTGCATGCTTCACATTCACTTCTGGTGGTTGGAATCGATCATAAGATTGAATGCATGCAAAACCTCGATTTCTTATCACTTTTGGTGCATGAATCAGTAGAGTTAGCGAGTCAGTCAAACACTGTAAGCGAAATAGGCCACATGGACCAATCAGTTCATTTCTCTTTGTCACCCAAAAGGTCTTCCCGAGGTTGACCAATCTTTCTTTACTAAATGTGCCACCTTACAACCTTGACCACGATAGTCACATTAATTGTCGGTCGCTAACCGTAACTACTTCCATCGGACCCACTGGGACATGTGTCACTGAGGTGCTATGTCGCTATGCATATCCTCCGAGAAATTTCCCATAGCGAGATAGCGCCTACCGTCGATGTCCTTAGATCTACGGTGATCAACAAAATTGTACAACTACACACTGAGTTGGTTGAATGGACCAATGAAATATCACCACTGTACTATGACCCACCTGACAACTGCCACCGAGGATGAGCCATAATATTATTTTGGAGAAGGGTGGGCCCATTACGTCATCTGTGCCATGCATCGCCAAGGCGCTATGTCACTATGGATAATATCCTCGCAGTTTTCCATAGCGAGATAGCGCCCACCATTGATTTTTGAGATCTGGCGGCGAGCAAGATGGCTCTGACCTATCAGTATACCAACCAATAGAAATTGGCCACGTGCCAACCTGTCTGAAAAATCCTCGTTTGTGGCCCGCCAAGTGAAGCAAGACCCACATTCTACACAGTTATACTTTAACCAATGAAAAAAATTGACCAACTGCCAACATGTCTGAAAAATTTTATCACTGATATTCGACGAGGCATACTTGGGACCCACCTTCCTTCTGATGTCACCGCAGTATTAATTTCCGTCTGGGTGCTATGTTGCTAACGGCGAGGAACACAGATTTTTCGATAGCACCATAGTGCCCACCGTTGATTTAGAAAAACCTGACGCCAGAGAAATAACAAGGAAAAGGAGGACCCACTTGACATGCGGCCAAAAGGCGCTATGTCGCTAAGGTAAAATAACGTGCAACTTCCCATAGTGAGATAGCGCCAACCATTGATCATTCTCGATCCAACAATGGGGACTTGCGGGCCCGCGGAAACAAAAAAAATGCACAGGGAAAGAAATATATGAGGTTAGCATAAAGTATTTCGTGCCCTTTTGAATATTTGAATATTTAAAACTTGTGAACGTTACTACATTGAATTCAATTGCGATGATTCTGGCGGGAAGGCAAAAATGACCAACAAATTTGGCGACTCAAAGGGGATGCAAGCCAGCTATGCATAGACCAGTGACATCATGCATCCATTGGGCTACAGAGTCAAAAAGATGTGGATCCTATGTATACTGTGAAACCCTAACCCTACCTCTGAGAGGGAAACCCTGAAACTCCTGTCTCTGCAACTAGAACCAGAGACCAAAACCACCTTCTGTAATCTTCAAAATTTCAAAACTTTTTGTCTCATGGAGACAATCCTATGCTCGTGCAATTCTTGAAAAAGTGGGGAACAAACTAGAAATGAAACTAAGCTAACTATGTACATGGAATCTCAAACCCTCAGAAACATGGCTTGAGATAGATCCCATTGACTGGGATAGGCAGAATCTCACCACCAGGCTTACTTAATTGGAAAGCATTGGCCTACTTGCAACTGACAATCAGATAGGGACCACTCCATAATGCATCAAACTTTGAGTGTCTTCCTGATTTTGCCCTATCTGCATCCCATTTCAAAACCAAATCTCCCTCTCAAAAGATTTTGACCCTAGCCTTCCTGTCAAAACTCTTTTTAACTTGTTGTTGGTGTGTCTCTAGGGTCTGCATGGCTTTACTTCTCTTCTCTTCCAGCTCCATCAACTCTGCCATTCTTACTGTCATGGCATCATCTTCAATCAACTCCAACTTATGAGCTAGCTCTAGGGATGGCAACTCCAATGAAATTGGAAGCCTTACTTATCTACCATAAACTAACACAAATGGTGAATTCCTTGTTGACCTTTTAGGAATTATTCTATCAACCCACAGTGCAGTCTTCAATTTTTTATGCCAACACCTCTAGTTATCTTCTATTGTCCTTTTCATGATCCTGATCAGGTTCTTGTTGGAGGACTCAGCCAAACCATTACCCTGAGGATAGTAATTTGAGGATGTGCTCAAATAGATATTATGATCCACTGCCCATGCACAGATCTGAGCTCCAACAAAAGACTTTGCATTATTTGAAATAATGGTTGAAGGGGCACCAAACCTGGTCATAATTCCATCAAGGAACTCAACAACTGAAGATTCAGTGGCATCCTTCAATGCAATTGTCTCTGTCCATCTAGTGAAGTAATCTGTAGTAGCAAAAATCCATTTGTGACCTGAATTAGAAGGAGGACTGATAGGGCCTATGAAATCCAATCCCCACTGAACAAAAGGTTGATCCACCTGGACAAGATGAATGGGAAGAGCTGCGAGTCTTTGTTTGTTAGAGAAGAAGGCACATTTTTTACACTTCCTTACATACCTATGAGAGTCATGGAACAAAGATGGCCAAAAGTAACCAGCCCTCATGATCTTCATTACAGTTGTTCTAGCTGAGAAGTGACCACCATCAGGACCATCATGAACTTCTTTGATCATTCTTTCAGCCTGGTTTGTATCAAGGCATCTTAATAGGGCTCCATTAAAATCTTTTCTAAAGAGGACACCGTCAACTATGACATAAGGAATTCACTGTAATCTATACTGTCTCCTTTTAGTTCTATCTAATCCTTGAGGGTATCCATTGCCTAATAAGAAATTCATCATATCATCCATCCAACTCCTTGGGTCGCTATTTCTTACCTCTTGTTGCTCTGTCAGTATCATAGCAGCTTCCTCATCAGGTTCTTGAGATAATAACATCTGTTTACACAACCCCCTCCCTCTTACCAGCTTCTCAATCTGAATGTCAATATCATATTCCATCGCTTTAGTAATCCAACTAGCTCTTTTCTCACTAATATCTTTGCTCAAAAGGAAATCCTTCACAGTGGCATGGGGTACTAACAAATGAATCTTATTATGAGATAGGAAGTGTCTAAATTTTTTTAAAGCTCTGATGACTACAAGGGCTTGCTTCTCTACATAGATGTATTTATCTTCATATTCTTTAAGCCCTTCACTAAAGAAATCTATGGGCTGCTCATCACCTTTATCATTCCTTTGAGTCAGGATAGCAGAAATGCTTGACTCACCACCTAGGGTATAAAGGATGAAATTTTTCTCAAAATTTGGATTCATGAGAGTAGGGGCTGAGGCTATGGCTGTCTTGATCTCTTCAAAACTTTCCTTCCCTTCCTTGGTCCATGCGAAGACCATACCTTTCTTGAGCATAGCTGTAAGAGGTTTCACCATGGTAGCAAGATTAGGGATAAATATTCTCACAAAATTTATCCTACCTAAGAAACTATGCATCCCTTTCTTGTGTTTAGGAAGAGGAAGGGAAAGTATTGTTTTTGTTCTCTCTGGATCAATGGTTAAGCCATCCTCAGATACAATATGTCCTAATAATTTTCCTTGGTTAGTAGCAAAGACACACTTGCTTGGGTTAAGGGAAACCCCAAACTCTCTACATCTTAGATTATCAAAATGATCCTCTGCATTCTTAGAATACACTGTGATATCATCAAGGTAAACTAAGACAAACTTGTCAATCAATCTTTTGAAGGTCATCTCTATTGCCTTCTGAAATGTAGCACTTGCATTGGTTAGTCCAAATGGCATTTTACAATAAGCATAGGTACCCCATTTAGTGGTAAATGCAATCTTGTACCTATCTGACTCTTTAACTAGCACTTGATTGTAGCCAGAAAATCCATCAAGAAATGAAAACCTCTTTGATCCACTGACTTTGGACAAAATCTGCTCCATAGAAGGGAGAGGATGGTGATCTTTAAGGGAAGCTTGGTTAAGGTCCCTAAAGTCCACACACAATCTAATTTCTCTGTTCTTCTTCCTAATAGGGACAAGGTTTGCTACCCATGATGAGTGTTTGATGGGAAAAATTATATTGGCCTCAATCAACTTGGATAGCTCCTTTCTCATTAAGGGTTCAATCTTGGGATTCACTGGTCTCTATTTTTGTCTTACTGGTTTTACATCATTAATTAAATCTATGGTATGCTGAAACAACCTTGGGTCAAAGCCCTTTAAGTCATCATATGTCCAAGAAAATACATCATTAAATTCTTGACATAGATGAATAAAATTTTCTTGTTCAATTTCAGAACATACCTTCCCCATGTTTAAGGACTTTCTATCAGCAATCATGACTAGGGTGTAGTCACCTTCATCAGCAGCTAGGTTCATGGCCTTGCCTCTTGCTTGGTCATCAGGATTAAAAACACTCTCTAGAGTAATGAGACCTTTAGGAAGCTTGTTGGAGCTGAGGTTAATGATTTGGTCACCATACTGATCCTGCAATCTTGACTAATTTCTCTCTAAAAATTCTACCTCATTCTACAAGAAGCTCACAATTTGCTCATCAGACTCAAACACTTGCCAATGGATGTTGTTATCAGGGATAGCAGGTCTTCCTACCACTCTGATTTGTTGCTTCTCCTCCTCCTCAAGATTCCTTGGCACATCATAAGATGCACCTATTGCTGCAAGTCTATCAGCATGTTTGTTTTTTTTTCTAGGGATGCTTTGAATATTAAATGCATTGAAACCTTCAAGAAAATTCAATACCCTACTTTTATAAGACTTGAGCAAACCATTCTTGGTGGTATTCTGATTTCTCACTTGATTAACCAGCAACTCACTGTCTCCATACACCCTTAAGGCTTGGATTCCTCTTTTTTGAGCAAGTAGGAGACCTTGAATCAAGGATTCATACTTGGCTACATTATTAGTGCAACTGAATTGGAGCCTAAAGGAGAAGTAGTACCTTACTTGTGTAGGAGAAATCAACATCACACCAGCCCCTGATCCATTCTTATTCCTTGAGCCATCAAAGTACATACTCCATATCACACTCATATCTTCTTTAGTCTCCACAAGATTGGGAACTAGAGCATCTTTCTCCAATATACAATATGTACTAAGACCTGTCTCAAGGGTTTTTGACATAGGATCAAATTGATATGCATCAGCCCACTCATCCAAGAAAAAATCAGGTATCTCTGCTAGGGAAGTAGTGGGCTCATTCACTATGTCATTCTCATCCATCTCTAGGATAGGGCAATTCATGTTGATGGAATTAGGGGTGTAAGATTCAGTATGATGGAGGGCTTGAGGCTCTGCTCTAATTGAAGAATTAGCTCCATATCTTGTTTTAAAATACATTTATGACCAATCAGAAGATATGAAACCACCTATTTGGGCAGTAAAGTCTCTTGACAGACAGATGGCAAAATATGGCTTGACCTCAGCAACAGAGATATCTTGGGTTACAGTATAACTAGGGCATGCATGTAAGGTCATCTCCAAATTCCTAAGGATCCCTACAGTCTTGACAGTACTACCATCCAACTGTAATACATCCCTAACAATGGGCTCATATTTAATTCTCAAAGCATCAGCAACACACCTAGGCATCACTGAACTGCTAGCCCCTAAATCAATCATGCAATTATGGACTGGTTTGCCCCCTATAATTAGAGAAACATAGAATGGAGGAGGTCTAACCTTTTTATTTGTTTCTACCTCCCTTGATGATTGTACTAGGCTTGTGGCACTTTCCATGCTGAGTGTCTGATCCTTTGGTTCAATTCTTTCCAATTCTTGCTGCAACAACCTCTTTTGCATAGGTATAGTAGCAACAGTATCCCACATGGAGATATTCACATTTGTCTTCTTCATTTTCTCTACCACACTGAATGGCATGGCAGGTGTTTTGGTAGAAGCCTTGGGAGCTACAATTGTATGAGATTGAGATGGAATAACCAGAGGATCACTTGCATCCTTTCTGCCATGATTTTGCCTTTACTGTTGAAAGGTACTTGATTGATTATTTGTTGCTTGCTCATGAGGTATCGCATTTGAAGTTGAGGCTTGATTGGGAGGAGGGGGGACAACATCTTCCATAGCTCTTCTTTTGCTTCTAGTGTTATGAGCAATGGAATCTTGGTTTACATTACAATGCTCCTCCATCTGATGATTTATAAAAGAGCAATCGCTCTGTCTTTGCATATCTGAGGCATCTTTAAATTGGTTCTCCTTGTATGATTTTTTTGCTGCAGGTTCTTGGACTGTCAAAGCCATAAAATATTCAGCCTTCTGACACATACAATAGGCATAGGAGTAGTTATAGGAGGGACAAAAATCTTGATCTTGAGCCATATTGTTTTGAGAGACTATGGCCCTACTTTGGTTTACATTTGAGGTTGAAGCATGGCCGCCCTGCCTACTCTTATCAAAAGAATTGTTCCAATGATTAGGATTTGGAGGTCTACCACTGCTTGGAGTTTGATAATGCAATTGATGAGGCTTACTACCTTGAGCTTGTTGTCTTTCTAAAGTCACCACCTTGTTGTTCACTTTCTGCATCATAGAGAAATTATCCTCCAGCCTCTTCCCTTGATCTTCTAACTTCTTCCCTTGATCTTGCAATATTTTATCAAGGCTCTTCTCTCTCTTGTCCATGTTCTGCATCAGAGATTGCATCATCTCTTTGATTTCATCTATCCCATTTGGAGATGTGGAAGCTCGAGGGACTGGGCCAAGCGATTGTGATGTAGAAGTTGTGGGAAGGGGAGCCATTGTTGGTTGATGATTTGGAACATCAGGGAAGAAAGGCATAGGAGGCCTTGGAGCTAGCTTACCTCCTTGTATTAGGATGTTCTCTGATTTTATTGCTATGTCATAAGCATTAGGCAAGTTATCTCCTCCCATAGTTTGGATTGTAGTGGCAATATCACTATTAAAAGCTCTAAGGTAATGCAAGAAGGCATTACCAGGGGTAGGCTTCACTGAAGTAGGTATTCTATCCCATGTCTTTTGAAATCTATAGTTGAAATCAGTCATACATTCATGGGGGGCTCTTTTTATAGTAGTCAACTACTCTAAAAGTGACAAATAGTCACTTTTATCCTCAAAATGTTTGCACAATCCTGCTCCTAATCCATCCCAATCTGTTATAGAACCATGAGCTAAACCTCTATACCATTCTAGTGCTTTTCCTTTCAAGGATGAGGCTAGGAGCCTAACTGCAACATCACCCTCTGTAATAACATGGATATTGCAGACATTTGCAACCTCTTGAATGTGTTATGAGGGAGAGATAGAAGTTTCACCAATAAACTCTGGTATACTTTTGAGTGCAGCTACTGGTATGTCATGTCTTTGGGTAAGAGAGGGCTTCCACCATTAAAGGTGGCGAAAGAATGAGCTCTAGGCAACGCCATATAGACAAGTGATCTATTGATTTGTATTGATGGCAGTCTAGGTTGAGATCTAACAGCAGGAGGAGTAGAGATAGATCATGTAGGTGTATTTGTTACTATTGCACTCCTGACTAGTGATAAAGATATTCTAGTCTTTCGTCTTCTAGGGTTTGAAAATGAAAGCTCTTGATACTGAAACATGGAAACTGAAAGTTGTTCACTTAGGTTTGCACCCTTGTCCAAAGCTTATGCATGAGGACAACCTAGTGAAACATGGAAACAACCTCCAAGCTGTGGGACTTGAACTGTGAGGTTGAGTCTTCGGAGAAGGCCGGCTTCCTCTTACTATCAGGATGCACCTAACTACTCTTGGAGAGGAAAAGGGAGAAGGAGAGCATGGAAGAAAATCTACCTAATCTAATCTAAAGAGGTGATGCACCAAAATAGAGTGTTCGGACCAAACTCTGTCCATATATTCACTATTGAACCAGAATGAAACTAAGGATATACACATTCAGACTTGCTTTAATCTAATAATCACATACAGATTAGAAGACCAAGATGAATGACACAAGGAAAGAGAGATTCACTTATATTATCATTCATAGGCCAAGGAGATATAGTTATGCAGATCATAGATCTCTACAAAACACTAGTAAGAGGCAAAGGGTTCTTGCACTTTCATACCAATGGCTGAAAGAGATAAGGCAGAAAATCATGTAGTTCAGAGGCACAGGGGAATTTACACTGAGAATCTGCAGAGCGATAATAGAGAAAATAGAGAAAGGTCGACCTTACAAAATTCATAAAATTTTGCCTTTATAGCTCAGGCATAACTGGGGTGTCCTCCAACTGTAATTACTTCGCAACAACCTGACATTAAGTCCTGCAGAGAACAATCATGGAGAAAATCTAATCAAAATATAGCTTTTTGGTATCATGAAATCTGATTTTTAACTAAAATAGGGCCTCGAAAAGACATAGGTAGTGCTATAATTATGATCTGACCAAATAGATAGATTAGATTAGGGTGGTAGAGTGTCTTTTCATGCTTCACATTCACTTCTGGTGGTTGGAATCGATCATAAGATCGGATGCGTGTAAAACCTCGATTTCTTATCACTTTTGGTGCATGAATCAACAAAGTCAGCGAGTCAACCGAACATTGTAAGTGAAACAGGCCACGTGGACCAATCAGTTCATTTGTCTTTGCCACCCACAAGGTCTTCCCGAGGTTGACCAATCTTTCCTTACTAACTGTGCCACCTTACAACCTTGACCGCGATAGTCACATTAACTATCGGCCGCTAAACGTTACTGCCTCCACCGGACCCATTGGGACACGTGTCACTGAGGTGTTATGTCACTATGCGTATCCTTCGAGCAATTTCCCATAGCGAGATAGTGCCTACTGTCGATGTCCTTAGATCTACGGTGATCAACAAAATTGTACAACTGCACACTGAGTTGGCTGAATGGACCAATGAAATATCACCACTGTACTATGACCCACCTGACAATTGCCATCGAGGACGAGCCGTAATATTACTTTGGAGAAGGGCAGGCCCATTACGTCATCTATGCCATGCATCACTGAGGTGCTATGTCACTATGGATAATATCCTTGCAATTTCCCATAGCAAGATAGCACCCACCATTGATTTTCGAGATCTGGCGGCGAACCAAGATGGATCTAACCTATCAGTATACCAACCAATAAAAACTGGCCAAGTGCCAACCTGTCTGACAAATCCTCATTTGTGGCCCGCCAAGTGAAGCAGGACCCACATTCTACACAGTTATACTTTAGCCAATGAAAAAAATTGTCCAATTGCCAATGAGTCTGACAAATTTCATCATTGATATCCGACGGGGCATACTTGGGACCCACCTTCCTTCTGATGTCGTTGCAGTATTACTTTTCTTCTGGGCACTATATCGCTAATGGCGAGGAACACAGATTTTTTGATAGTGCCATAGTGCCCACCGTTGATTTAGCAAAACCTGGCACCGGAGAAATAACAAGGAAAAGGAGGACCCACCTGACACGTGGCCAAAAGGCATTATGTCGCTATGGTAAAATAATGTGCAACTTCCCATAGCGAGATAGCACCAACAATTGATCATTCTCGATCCAACGATGGGGACTTGCGGGCCCGCGAAAACAAAAAAAATGCACAGGGAAAGAAATATATGAGGTTAGCATAAAGTATTTCGTGCCCTTTTGAATATTTGAACATTTGAAACTTGTGAACGTTACTACGTTGAATTCAATTGTTGTGATTCTGGCGGGAAGGAAAAAATGACCAACAAGTACCTTAGTGAAGGGAACCTTGATAAAGAGTCACTCAACGAAGGGAACCCCGACCATGAGTACCTCAACAAAGGGAGCCTTAGCAGAGAAAGCCTCAACAGAGAGTATCTCAGCGGCAAACAAAATTTTTTCTGTAGATAAAACCTCGGTGGCACATAGAACCCCGACTAAAGCCTTGATGATGGATAGAGTGTCGACAATGAGCAACATCTCAATGGCGGAAAATGTAACTACTGCAAAGGATGCAACCACAATGACGAACACACAATGATGACAAACACAACCATGGCAACGTCGACTAACACAACTATGGCGACAAATACAAACTTGACGATGAACACATACTTGATGCCGATGATGGACACAACACTCAAACACAACATCGATGATGGACATGATGATGGACTCGGCAAAAAACATGAAAACAGTGACGAAAATGGACATAATGAAGATGACAGGCATGGAGATGATGAAGGTGACGAACATGACAATGGACTTAGCAATGGACACAATGGTGATGATAAACATGGTGATGGTGAGAACAACGAACACAATGACAGTGGAAGACATGGAAACAGGCACAATGATGATAACGAAAACAAACACAACTACGATGATAGACATGGCGACGGACATGGTTATGGTGACGAAAATAAACACGTATATGGTGATGAGCACAGTGATGATGACAACAACCACAGTGACTGACATACAACCTTGGCGAAGGACATGACCACGCTGATGCAAATAGCTTCGGTGATAAACACACATCCTCGACAACAAACACGACCTTGGGGACAAACACAACCTCAATAATAGATTTAGCCTTAGTAATAGACACAACTTTTATGATGGACAGGACCTCAACAACTAATAGAATCTCCACAACAAATAGTGCCTCGGCAACGGACACAACTTCGGTGATGGGCACAACATGATCTACCCATGTCTTCAAAATATCCATGCAAGTAACATCTTCAATTTTTAGGTGTTCTACCCATGTTGGTGTAGTAGAAAGATTTAGGAAATCCTCCTAGAGAAGTCCTGTAATCATGCCTTTAGTCTCCTCGTGTAATGCATCTCCCTTATCGTTGTCATCCATTTTATCCCACTTATGCAAATGAGATATTAGTTGTTCTTCACAAAGATTGAAAACATTACTAACCAATGCATATGCTTCTATAGAGGGGATACATTCTAGATTACGAACAACCCATAACATAGATGTGATGGGTTGGGATGATTCATCCATCTCTTCAGTGCACAAGACTCTAGAAGCTATCAACTATCAAATGCAATATCTCTATCATAGTGGTATCATCATATGGTGCTTTAAGAGCCAAAATTCTCAAGACCTCACTGAAACATGCTACAACCGCTAACCTTTTTTCCCTTGTCATGGTGTCTCAAAAGCCTGGGTTGACTTAAGGCATCCTTAATCGGTGAGAGGATTCTCTATATAAATCTTGAAGGTAATTGGTTAACTTTACACAAACATACTTCCAATATATCTAATAGAAGATCAACACCCTCATCAAGATCTTTGCAAATCTTTTGTAGTGCCTTCAACCACCACTCTCTATCATTATTCAATGTCATAGTGTGATCCAAATACCAAAATCTCTCAATCATCCAAGCAGATTGGCAAGATTACCATCTCTTATACCGATGTAATGTTCTGAAGGAAAACTTGACCTAAAGGCAATCTCAATCCAAAGGAAATATTGACCTAGATGGGATTTCGTCCTAAAGGGGATCTTTGTCTGTGGGAAATCTTGACCCAAAGGGAATCTCTATCCAGAGGCAATCTTGATCTTAAGGCAATCTAAGATTGAAAGGGATCTCGACCCAAAGGGGATCTCAAACTAAACACAATGACTCCCCGAAGGGGATCTCAACCTAAAGGAAAAGACTTCCAAAAGGGGATCTCGACCTGAAGGCAATGACTTCTTGAAGAAGATCTCAACCCGAAGGGGATCTCAAGCCGAAAGGGATCTCAACCTAAAGGCAATGTCTTCCCGAAGGGGATATCGACCCAAAGGCAATTGCTCTAATACCATTGTAATGTTACAAAGGCAAACTTGACTTGAAGGTGATCTCAACCCAAAGGAAATATCAACCTGAAGGGGATCTCTGTCCGGAGACAATCTTGACCTAAAAGGAATCTTTTTCTGGAGGTAATCTCGATCTGAAGGCACTCTCAACCCGAAGGGGATCTCAAATTAGCGGCAATGACTTTCTGAAGGGGATCTTGGCCCGAAGGCAAAGACTTCCCAAAGGGGATCTCAACCCGAAGGCAATGACTTCCCAAAGGGGATTTTGACCTAAAATGGATCTCACCCCGAAGGGGATCTCAATGCAAAGGGGATCTCGACCTAAAGGCAATGACTTCTTGAAGGGGATCTTGAGCCAAAGGATATCACTCTAATACCACTGTAATGTTCCGCTTCTGGAGGGCACTCTGTTGGCATACGATCTGATATGAGTATGTCATATAGTGTTGATGTTTGGCACATGGTAGTCGCAAATGACCTCTGATTGTTTGTATTGGAGGGATACAATGGGGGGCAAGGTTGTACGACGATAAGTCTAGAGAATGCAGGAAGTCATTCGATGGTTTCAAGAGGTCATGCAGTGAAGATCAAGGAAGTTGTACCATGATACCAGGAGGTCATACAGTGAAGGTCAAGGAATTCGTATGATAATATCAAGATACCATACGATGAAGGTCAAGGAGGTCGTATGGGATTTCCAAGTGTCTGTACAATGTCAGGATGGTGTATGAGGGAGTTTTAAACAAAGGGAGAGAGTTGGAGGGGTTGTACAGTAGCAGAGATTAAGTGTACGGTGGAAATGAGAGTGATAGGAGCAGTTGTATGGTGGTTATGGCAATGAAGAGCGTAGCAAAGAGAAATGGAGATGTGTAGGTTACGCAAAGAGTGAAATAACAATAAGTACTAACCAATAATGATAACACTAATCATGCAATTAATACTAAATGAAAAATTAATACTCACATATACCAAATAGTTGTCGTTCCAATCATGAAATATAATTGCATACAAAGATGGTCCTCTAGATGTGCCAAATTCGAAGCAAAGTAATACACAAATGGAATAGGGTGAGGGTTGAGTCCCACCGAAACCAGAGAAATCCAAGTAGGGAAGATCTTTCATTTTCGAAATGGAAAACTTGACTTGAAGGCGATCTTGACCCAAAGGAAATATCAACCCAAAGGGGATTTTGTCCCGAAGGAAATCTCTATCTGGAGGCAATCTCGACCCAAAGGTAATCTCTGTTTGGAGCAATCTTGATCTAAAGGCAATCTCGGTCTGAAGGGGATCTCAAACCGAAGGCAATGACTTCTCAAAGGGGATCTCATCCTAAAGGAAAAGACTTCCCAAAGGGGATCTCAACATGAAGGCAATGACTTCCCGAAGTGGATCTCGACCCAAAGGGGATCTCAAACCGAAGGCAATGACTTCTCGAAAGGGATCTCAGCCCGAAGGAAAAGACTTCCCAAGGGGATCTCAACATGAAGGCAATGACTTCCCAAAGTGGATCTCGACCCGAAAGGGATCTCGACCTAAAGGCAATGACTTCGCAAAGGGGATCTTAACTCAAAGGCAATCACTTTGATAGTATTGTAATGTTCTGAAGGTGAACTCAACCTGAAGGCAATCTCAACCCAAAGGAAATCTCAGCCCAAAGGAGATCTCTGTCCGGAGGCAATCTTGATCCAAAGGGAATCTCTATTCGGAGGCAATCTCGATCTGAAGGCAATCTTGGTCCAAAGGCAATCTCGATCTAAAGGCAATCTTGGCCTGAAGGGGATCTCAAATCGAAGGAAATAACTTCCCGAAGGGGATCTCAACCCGAAGGCAAAGCTTCCCGAAGGGGATCTTGACTCAAAGGCAATGACTTCCCAAAGGGGATCTCGACCCGAAGGGGATCTTGACCTAAAGGTTATGGCTTCTCAAAGGGGATCTCGACCTAAAGGTTATGACTTCCCGAAGGGGATCTCAACCCGAAGGCAATCGCTCTGATACCACTGTAATGTTCCACTTCTAGAGGGCACTATGTTGGTTTACGATCCGATGAGTATGTCGTATAGTGTCGATGTTTGGCACACAATAGTCGCAGATGACCATCGCAAGTCTGGAAAATGAAGGAAGTTGTACAATGGTTTCAAGAGGTTGTACTGTGAAATCCAAGAAAGTTGTATGATGATATCAAGAGCTCATAAGGTGAAGGCCAAGGAAACTGTAATGTGATATCAAGAGACCATACGATGAAGGTCAAAGAAGGTCATACAGGATTTTCAACTATTTGTACAGTGTAGGTGTCATGCCCAAAATCTAGGGCAAAACACACAAATTTTATTTATTTTTTAATTATTATTTTTTAACTTAAATTCACTAAGTTGATAGGTTCATAATCAATTAAAGACGAAGTTACATTGCAAGACGGATACCAAAACCTCTTATCAAACTTTTAAGACTACAACTCAGTTTTGAAACATCTTGTAGTATTCGGTTGTTTTAAACTTAGACATTCATTGTTAAATCAAGTAGTTAAAATAATTAAAACTAAATTCAGTTAATTAGTAGCACTTAATTATCTTTAATTAGTCTTAAAATAATACTTTATTGAAACAATAATACAAGCTTAGAAATTAACATATTTTACCATTAATTTAAATCACATTAATTAATAAAAAACCATTAAGCAAAATATTAATTGATGATATAACTGATTTATTTGAGTATTTATTTAATTAACATAGATCTAATTATTTCAAACATTTGAGATGAAAAGAATTACAAATTAATATAACATTACATTGTGATTGAACTTCAATGCTAATTACAAATTTTACTTGAATCTGTAATTCACTAATTAACCTTAATTTATACTAAAAATTTGACTTAACTAACACTAGTTTTCTATCATCATGATATTTAAAACTATCTCCTTAACAAATCAAATTAAACAACTAACCTTTTAGCAACGTATTAAAACTGATAATAGAACTACCTTTTCTAACCACTTAAAATAACTCTCAATATTTACTTGCACTCATATTCACCTTGATGAACGCTAACTCTAACTACCATTGGAATTTAACTAGCTAATTATTAACTGCCATTATAAAAGAACACAACTATAATACATTACTAAAATTCGACATGTATAACTTAATTTCTAAATAACATAACTACAAAACTATCTTAATTTTAAAGAAACTTTGATAGCAAAATAAATAAATTAACAATCTAAAATAATTTAAAACTTACTTACATTAACACTAACTTAAATTAAACTATCTTAATTCCATTAATTAAAATATACTAACATTACTAAATCTAACATTTAATTATCACTAATTTAAAATTAAACTTCAACTAAACTAACCTAACTCACCAAGCTAAGGCCTACCAACTAACCTACCTTACTAACCTAAGGCCTAACCCTCACCCCCCTCCCACTTGGCCACCCTGTGCCATAATCCAAATGAGCTTGGGCGGACCCCAAGGCATCCTAGCGCAGTCCCCCAAGTCTGCACTGCACAGTACTTGTCCCCCACCAAAACGTGAAAGCCACGCCTTCCCAAACATGAGCGATAGGATGGAGGAGGTTGGTGCTTAAAGGTTGAGCAATAAAGTTTTTGTTAAATGATTGCATGGGAGTTGATTGCCATCTTTTCGCTCCCAACGACATCTCCAACTAGGCACTCCATTGGAGGATAATAAATGTGACAGCGGGTTGCGTACATACCATGCACTAGGGTCATGGGATGGGTGTAAGGGGAGTAAGGTGGGATTTTGGAGAAGGGGGAGAGTAGTAAAATCTAAAAGTTTATTAGGTGAATTTTAGGATAGAGATATCTATTTTTATTTTTATTTGCATTATTTATTTGTTTTGAACAAAACCTTCTTTTTCTTTATATACTTAAAGAATTTTGTAATAAAATTTTAAAGAATCAAATGAGAATATTCTTTGTTGCTCCAATGAATTAAATTTTCCTTCTCATACAAATTCCAGAGAGTAATTTTGCTCCTGGGGGTGTATTTTTTTGTCAAGCCATTTTTTTTTCTGAGTGTCAACTTTTGTTTTGCAAACTAATTTTATAACAAGAGGTCTATATTTTTTTCTTATCAATTTGGATTTACCATTTGCATAGTTTAACAAGATGGTTGAACAATTCGTTTTATCAACAATGAGAGATTTATTGTATCTCCTAATACATATGAAATTGGATTGAAATTTCAACATAACAAAATTTCTCTTCCTTAACATAATTGAAACTAGAAGATTGCATAATTTCGAAAACCTCATCATTTAATCTAATTTTCCACACACATATACATGAATCGAAATAACATAAGATACAATACAAGGAGGTTTTCTCAATCTTTTCTCTCTATTAATCAACATGGTTCAAGGCTCCATCGGGAAAGAACCAGTAAGAAAACTCGACATCCTTGCCAAATACATCAAAATTTAAATACATTTTTACATAATGTTACAAGTCAAATAAATCCCCTTCTATGTCTTTCACAATAGATCCTTTCGAATATCTTCAATGCATCAAGGGAAACATGGGAAAGACAAGAACTGACCCCGAGGTAAAACAACATAATATGATGAACAATTCAAGCATGCATCCCCAACCCGATTTCGCACAATAGGTTCAACATTGAACCAGGCTAGGGGGAGGTGAATTTTCTCAATAGGAGACGTCAATCACCATACCATAACATAGCCCTTCCGAGGCTAAAATTCAAGAACTTTCATTCTTCTACAAATGCCCTTTCAGGGCCAATACAACAAGGATTTTCATTCCTTCCCTTCTTCAACAATTCAAATTTTCAACATGGTATGTGATGACAAGTAGGGGCCCATACACCCTACCCTCCTTCCCTCTTCTCACCATGAGAGGAGACTCTACACTATTGAGATCCAACTAAGGTCCTTCCCCCGTACATGGCTACTTCTTTCCTATCCAAGGGTGAGTAATGCCAAAACAATCCCTATGAAATCCCCTCAAAATTTTCAAAGCAAAGCATAAGAATGACATCCAAAAATAAGTTAAGATCCCTCCCCAAACAACCTCAACACACATACAAGCAATACAAAAACAACACAATGCCTTATGCATGAATCAAAGTATGAACAATATGAAAAACATGATCAAAAGAGTGAAGAGCCCTACCTTCACAAAAAAAGTTATGGTAAAATGACAAGTTGAGAAGAGCTTATCTTTCATTTCCTTCAATTTTCAAACTTCTCTCAAAACTAAAGATTGGGTAACAACCCCAAAACTTCTCCAAAATGTCTCTAAATATGATCATAACTCAACTAGACTTTAGGTAACCCCAAGGTGGAGTTGAGTCACCAACTCATGAAGGAGACAAATCAATTTTCGCAATCAACCAAAAGTAAGGTTTTTGAGTGACCCTAAAAGTCAACCCAAGAGGCTAAAGGGGTGGAAAGTACTCCCAACCCATATTCTTACCCCTAGGGTACTTAAATTTAATATTTTTAGGCCTTAAAGACTTAATGGAACCCAAACAAAAGCTAGAAAAATAGTAAGACCCAATAACAACCTTCAAGGAAGACAATGCAAAATAGCACAAATTAGCAAGGGGTTCAATTCTGTCTTTCCATTAGATTTTTCGACTAAATATTCTGCACACTCATTGCACACATCAGTAGCTCAAGAAATGACATGCATATATGTAAATTACGTATTAGGTAAATTGTGTAAATTAAAAACATCCATTTTTCTAGTAATCAATTGTTCATCTCATTCTACTCATATTTTGACCATTTTAAAAAAATTGCATAATCAGAGTGTTAGTTCTGCATTCATTTACTTCATCATTATACATGTTCATAAAGCATTAAATGACGAAATAAAATATCTGAAAGTAAAGCATCACACATCATAAAATAGCATAAGAATGTTTAGTGCATCAAATAGTGTCCTGACATATCGAGTCATGAGTATCAAAATAATAATGTATCAACTATGCTACGATGGGTCAGGGCGAGGCCTCACATCCTCCCCCACTAAACATGAACTTCCTCTTGGAGTTCATCAAAAAGATATGGGTACTGAGATCGCATATGTGTCGCATCCTCCCATGAAGCCGTAACCTCATCATAGCAATCCCACTAGACCCTAACCTGATCCAGCTCTCGACCTCGAAGTGCTAGGGTCCGTCGAGCAATAATACGGATAGGCTCCAGCGCTAACTAGTCGTTTGACTCCACCTGCAAAGCATCCCAATCTATAATATGAGACTCATCATAAATGTATCCTCTAAGTACTGAAATGTGAAACACATCGTGGACGCGTGACAGGCTAGGTGGCAAGGCTAAACAATAGGCAACTGGTCCTATCCTCTCTAGGATCTCAAACGGTCCAACGAACCGAGGTGCCAACTTAGAGCCCTTCCCGAAATGAATCGAACTCTTGTGCGGTCGCACCCTCAAGAAAACTCTATCTCCAACCTGATACTCTCAATCTATCCTCTTCGCATCAACATACTTCTTTTGTCGATCATGTGCCTCTCTCAAGCGTTGTCTAATAAGGGTCACCTGCTGCTCCATCTCCTTAACTAACTAAGAACCAATAGATGCTCGATCCTCGATCCTGTCCCAACTCAAGGGTGTCCTACAAAGTCTTCCATACAAGGCCTCATAAGGCGGCATACCTATGGAGGAATGGTGTCCATTGTTATAGGCAAACTCGACAAGATGTAGGTATTCCTCCCACTTGACCTAATTGTCCATTACATACATACGTAACATGTCCTCCAAAACTTAATTCACTTGCTTAGTCTGAGGATGGTATGTTGTACTGAAATTGAGCCTAGTGCCCAATGTTGCCTGCAACTCTCTCCAAAAAGATGAAGTGAACAAGGAGTCCCTACCAGAGATGATGTTACAGGGAATGCCATGAAGTCGAACAATATCCTGCAGAAACACCTGAGCTATGTTCTGTGTTGTGAATGTAGTACGCACGAGAGAGAAATGGGCAACCTTGGTCAACGTATCAACTGTCACCAAAATGGCATCATGGCGACGAGACGACAAAGGGAGACCAACAATAAGAAGTACTAACCAATAATGATAACGCCAATCATGCAATTAACACTAAATGAAAAATTAATACTCGCATATACCAAATAGTTGTCGTTCCAATCATGAAATATAATTGCATACAAAGATTGTGCTCCAGATGTGCCAAATCCGAAGCAAAGTAATACAGAGACATAATAGGCTGAGGGTTGAATCCCACCGAAACCAAAGAAAGCCAAGTAGAAAAAATCTCACTTCTGAAATGGCGAACAATACTGAACTTCAACTGAAATTCACAATACAAAAAAATAATTCAAATCGCATGACAACTACTACCTACAAGATGTGCTTAAATACCCTTCGGAGCAACTCCTGAGAGTTTACAAAGATAGTCGACAACAACACCTACAGAAACAATTAAAATAAAAATAGATCCGAGATATACTAAATCAATCATAACCACAAATACAAATATTATTAACCTGGGCCCCGTATAAATTAATTAAAGTAACTAATTAAAGGTTTTTTATTATATTATTTAAATTTTATGATCAATTAATTAATTAATTTAATTTAATCGTCATATTAAAATTTGGGAACATGACATCATATTATGAGACAGTGATTACCTTAATTCCTGATCTAGATACTTGATGGAGCATATGTAGCATTTTGATTCCTTACTAGTATGTGTCTATAACATTTGTCCCCTTTATTCATGTATGGATGTAAATTTTATCTTTTCAATTTTAAAATAGCTTGTTCAAACAAAAATAATATATGTACCTTGTAAACCTAAAGTTTGACCCAATAGAATTTTGAAATAAATTAACTAATAATTTCCAAAATGATAGTAATGCATTCCTTAAATCTTGGGATACTCCCAACTTTGAATCCACCTTTTGACCATTGTTTGTTCCCCAATTAAATAATCGCATGCAAACCCCAAATATAGCTCACCCATACCAACTTGAAACATCATTGAACTTTGTATAGAAAGCAATTGTTCTTTCGAATTCGATGTTTAAATTACGTTGATCAATCTTCTTAAATGTAGCTGTCTTCAATCCCTTCATTTATGGTTGATTTTCAGAGGACCGTTGCAAATGTAATAGCATTGTCATAATGTGTTGGTATGTGCTTTCCAAATGGCAGCCATCTCTCTTTATATTGTGGATGGTATATGGATAGACATGTCCCATCATGTCCCATCATGGGACGTCTGTCCATTAACATTAAATTAATATAACAAATTTATAATTTAACACCACACACACACACACACACACACATAACTTCATTTTAGTCTCTTGAATTTATCCTACTGGAGCTACCAAACATTACATTCTGGTTGATGGAGGATAAACTCCACGGGCACGAGATGCGTGGCATCCATAAATTAAAATACCATGATAATTGGCCAGCTCCATTGGTGCCATTTCATGATAATTGGCCAGCTCCATTGGTACCATTTCATTCACTTTTAGGCCAAACTTGATGATCTCTTGAAGTTCCATTGAGCTTAACTAAATCTATGCATATCCATATAAACATTGAGGTAACTACTATTTACTTTACCATGTAGTGGAAGCACATTTTCCCCAACCTATTTCCAACTATTTTCAGCCAATTCTCGTCTTTCTAAGACGAACCATGCAAAATCTCCTTATTTAATAATTTTAGTGTCCAAAATGTGGAATAGTAACTAATGTATTTATTTTGTTTAACGTCTATTTGTTAAACCTTCTTGCTGACCTTTCGGAAATGGAACGAAATCAATGACTCCTGTGAAAAGAGGCAAATTTCAATGATAAACAAATCTCACCCAAACAAACATCAACTTGGAAACCATACAACTAAGAGTAAGCATGAAAATATATAATGACAAATGCAATTGTCTCTCCTCAATTAACAAAACAGCATCAGCTGAAACTATGTAGACCTGCTACCTATACTAGTTTTTAAAAACTATAGCATGCGCTTCTGCCGTGTGTATTCATTCACCATAATGCATCTTATGTTTTATTATATTATAATCTACACTTTCATTAGACAGAAAAAAAAAAAAAAAAACATTCACTGGATGCTAAATTCATAATCCACTTTGAGGCTCATTGCAATTTTTATATAGATATATTTGTTAAAAGAACTTGTTTCAAGACACATGGTACTCTTCTTGATGTTGATTAATTGGTATAAAGTGAACCTTACATTTAATTGTGGAGATGTAGATAACTCATTAACTCAATCCTTTATTTTAACGAGCAATGCTTTAGTTTGACTAACAACTACATAGTTGAATCCCGATAGCAATATCACAATTTGACATGCTGTATGTAGAATCCCGATAGCAATATCACAATTTGACATGCTGTAAAAACTAACTCTTTATCAACGCTTTAGTTTACAAGAATTTTTTGTCAACATAGACTAGGTCCTTTTGGCAGATAAAATATACTGTAGTGTTTGTTAGAAATATGTGAAGAATATGGACTGCATCCCTGCAAAGGGAGCACGAATTTTGATCTAAAATAATTAAGACACCTACCATGTAAAAAAGAATACAATAACCCACCTTCATGGCAAGTTGCATGAGCACATAAAAGTAACACTTATATAAACTCCAACAGGAAAATCATTTGCATGCATCTCAGGACCATTTTCTTATATATAATACAGATGTCCATCCTGCAAATCATTGCAGATGAACAAAGTTTTATATTACAGCTGTTCATCCTACTACAAATCATTGTGGATGAACAGAGTTGTCAAAAATTGGCATTCATTTATTTGTTTCTTCTTCATACTCCCATGCTCTTCCACTCCTGCCTTTTATATAGGAATAGGACAGTTCTCTCTCTCCACGCATTTCCAATCCTTGATAGCTTCTCAAGGAAAGAAATTCAGCTCCAGATTTTGCACTATTTTTCATCACAAGAGAATTTGCAGAGTTTTCATGGAATTGAAGAGCTTTTTCCGTAGCATTTGCAAGAATAATGGCTCTGTCCTCTTTCTCAACATCATCTGCATTGAATAAATAATGAGAATAAGCAATGACATTTCAGATAATTAAAAATTCTAAAAGTTAAACGCAATAACATTTTGATTTAAAAAGTTGTAACTGCTTGAAAGAAAATAAAATGAGTGCAAATAATGCTAAACCAAAATAGTAAATATTAAAAAAATTAAATAAAACACCCTTTCCTGAATATCCATGACATGCCAGGATATATTGCATTAGTTGACTATCAGACTAAAGATCGCTCTAATGTACGCTGGACCATTTTGACCTAAACGAGGATTGAGAAGACACTCCAAAGAAGCAATACAATTAACATGCAACAAAAGGATATCAATATCCAATGCCTATATTGACATTTATAAGAAATGCAGACTGTACTCTGGAGATGTTCGTTGTCCCATGTAAACATGGACATCTCAAGAGCTTCAAGACAGAAAAAATCATTGCCACAAAAATATTCAGGGAAAAATTTTGGTGCACCGAAAGTTAAGGCTTCAGTCTAAAAACCAAGATAGTCTTGTCTCCAAAAAAGTAGAAAAATGCAAAGTACCTTAGTTATGAATACCCAAATTTTTCCCTAGATCACATTTTTTAATCAAAACAAGTAGGTATTAGAGATACCTTTCACTTTGATTGAGACTCTGCAAGCAAGTTAAGAATCATTTATAATCATAATTCATAAAATAGATCTCTTTTAGTTGGAAATTAGCATATATTGGAAGTGTGTATCTAATCACTCGATTGCTTACAATTTAAAAAGAATCAACCATGGAAGATATAAGATATGGTGACTTGAGAGGGTGCCCTAAAGACCCTCTAACCTAGGCCCAAAAACAGATATACCATACCTCTTGACCTCATGTGGCCCATGTGCATATGAGGGGTACCTAGTGAGGTGTCTTTAACCATTCCCCTCAACCTTGCCACTTCTATCCTACTTCCAATTATTGAACATCCTTAATGCATTCATTTGCCATGATAGAGGGTACGAGTATTCAAAATAGCATTCCCAGAAAGTCCATTCTTTCTAAGCCCAAAGACTTGTACCCCTTTGGCCCCATTAACTCCCCGTTCATATACCATGAGGTGGCATGCTTAGAAGGTGACCCCATCACCGTTCCCTTATTTGTAATCCCGCATTTCCCCTATTATGGCTGATTACAGCAATCAGAGAATATAACTATACATAACATCTTACACACATTTCCAAAATTAAACCATTCATGAATCAGCAATATATCTATGATACTAGGCAGATAATCATAAAATGCGATTTTAATTCAAGGTTGCAAGTGTACACAGAATTATCCTATTATCTTTGGAAACCATACCACAATATATAGCTCATACTTTATGTCTGCCTTTCTTGTGATGCAATTCTCTTACCTCCTTCCATGCCTTCCACCAAAGGAACTTCTACCTTATATAGCCATTGGGATGAATGTCAATGAGTTGCAACCCAAGAGGGGTATCGTCTCAAACTCACCGTTGCCTCCCCAAACTAATTTTGTGCCTCTTCATCAGTATCATGGCTAATGCTTAATGATTGGTTAAGGACTTGAGATACTTTATAGAAAAGGATTATTGTGGAAGATGAATAATTTAATCGGCTTCATGATTAAAAAAAATTAACTTTTAGTAATATATATCTCCTTTTACCTTATCAAATCTGCCGGCTATCTCAAATACTCACTTCCTTCATTGGTGAGACTGATCATACAGATTGTGAGAAATGGCAGAAGCTTTATTTTGCAATGGTTACTTCAATCACCATCCGATTGTTGACGTGGATGTGAACGCATGTTTTATTATGGTATAAATTGTGAAGTTGCACTGTCATGAGGCAATTTCTAATCAAAATAAGGCCAGGGTTGTGACATTTAATATATAATTATCTAGTATTCCAATTTGATGATCAATTGATTGATTGCTGAATTCAATCCTTTGATATGATGATTTAAGGTATTGGTGACTGATGATTAGGTGGTTGCTGATTTAATAAATTGATGCTTGACTGCAGAATTGTTTGCTTCCTTGATCCCAAGGTGAAGTGATGGTTGATATGGCTTTAATGATTGTTCGGTTGATCTTGCTGATTGGTTGATATCACAAGGGATTAGTGATTGCTGGATCAATAAAGGGATTGTCTTGATGGATTCCTGAGTGATGATTGCTAGGTGGTCCTTTCATGCTTAAAATGAGTTCTCCCTTATACTTTCTACATGGAAGAGTCACAACCTTCCATAAAGTTTGAGAAACCACTTTTCGTCATTGTTTTTAAGAACAGATAATTTTCCATATTCATCTCTGTTGGATGTCCTCAAAAGAATCCTTCTCCCTTTTATATCTTCCAATGAGAAGGAGAGTTGCACCTCTTCACCATGCCTGCCCTTTGCAATGGTCACACCCTTCTTCATTCCCACCTTCAAAAGAGTCACAACCTTTCTTAATTACCATTTTTTGAAAGAATCAGAACCTTTCATACACTCTCCATATTCCAATATTCTTCCATTATCCCTTAGTTCCTGTTGATTAAGTAGGATTGTTTTTCTTTCTACAAATGTAATAACACTGCCATTATATTGTTGTGTTCCAATTGCAGATTTGAATGATATATAAATATCCATAGAAGAGACCTATCATGTGAGGAGACATGTCTCTTTGATAATTTATAAATTAATCACTAATTAAACAATATATATAAGTAGATATTTATTAGTGCTTCTCTAGTTTATGATTAACCAACAACCATAGAAAGATTATCACTTGGTCAAGTCAATCAAACAAAAGCTACAACCTTAACAGTCCTTCTTAGCTAGGGAGGATTGCTATAGAACACATATGCTCTCAAGCATATAGGAATATCATCTCAACATGATATTCTTGAATGACATATTTAAGGATATCAGCATATATTCATCAAAACAGATGTTATCTTTCAATATCCTCTGAAATATAATTCAACAAAGAATACAAACCATATGATATTTGTCAATCTCATATTCTTGTGGTAAGTGTACTAGCATCAAATCCGTGATGCCTACCAAGAGAATATGTTATATCTAGTAGGATATGAGTTATCTTATTTCCGGCACTCCAAGACAAGTTAATGTAGTCTATCAGATAATAAGTAATCAGGGTGTCATGATCACTATCATGACAAGTATCATGGCTTCTGGCACAATCTAATATAGCAACTTAGTGTAGTCTGTCATGATACATTCATTATCATGATTTCCGGCACTCTGGGACAACAACTTAATGTAGTCTATCATGATAACAGGCCAAACTATTGGTAAGATCATCACTTTACAATCGCGACATCACACATCCATCAATGAAAGATCATTACCTTTCATGACATAATCCACATGCAAAATAGTAACTCACATGATATCCACCACGAACCATGTCAGAGGGTGGATCCACCATAGCTACTCCTAGAGGGTAGAACAAGGCTTTTCACCTCAAACTTTTCTCTTATAGAAAAGAATGCAATACAAAGAATTTTACCAAGAACTTTTCATGGAGAAGAACTCGTTAACAAGGAATTGTACCTCCAAACTCTCCCTGTTAACAAAAGATCCTGGGAAGTCAAGTCCTCTAGTTGCTCCCTTAGAAGCTCTCTTCGTTTAAGGATGCATGTTATAACCTATTAGACTCCCTCTGATTCTGATATCAATCTTCTGACTTTCTGGTGACAAGTCGTTACTTCCTTATGATGTACACAGGGGTAGGCCCATCAGAATCATGCAATCACGCATGTATTTTTAGACTCCCTTTGAGTATCAACTTTTGCACTCCTTGTTCAAAGTTACCTCTGATGAAGTGCTAGATGTCAAACTCCCTCAGGTTAACTAAAACATATCCTCTATATGCTCCCTCTTGATATAGAACGATACTCATAATCTTAATCATCAAAGATATTCGCTTCAAGAGCCTCACTTCATCCAACATGATCATCAAATGACTAATGAATTCTAGATAAAAACTTCTTTGGTGTTATTGTCACAAGATTGAGTTTTGCATAATATTTGGTAGCATGTGTAAAGTACCAACCTCCTTTTCCTGCAAGAACAAACTTAGAAACAAAGGAAAAGATCAAGGCAAATGGCTCTTTATCGTACATATAAAAATACAATTAACAGAGAGAATAAAGTGAAAAAATAAATGTAATACTTAGAGATAAGAAATACTTATCTACACATGAACGGAACATCTCACTGTTAAGGATGGTTCAAGTGGGAGTGAAACATTGTTTATCATCCCCCACCCCCCTGCCCCCACCAATAATGTGAACTCTTATATTGTCGGACAATTTTTGCATCATTTTCAAATATGAAAAACTTCTTAGTTGTTTTGTCAATGCCAATAGATCACTCCAAGCTACAGTCATAATTTACTGCTAATAGGATATGATTACTCTTTTTAATCACTCTTGCCTTGAATGATGACATATGGCGAATGAACTATTCATTATCATCAAAGACTGCTTCAATTGTAGATATCCATAGCTACTAATAATTCCTTAGGGACATCAGATATTAAACACAAGTCTTTAATCTTCCATCCAATGCTAGAGGTCAATGCTTCACTATGCTTCACTATAGAGTATTTCCAATTCCTTAAGTTGACTAGCATCAGACTTTTCCTATGGTTTCTATTCTTGAATATTAAAATTACATTTAATTATTCTTATCTTCAAGATATTGATGAGGTGGCAATATATTTATTTGTAATTTAAAGGGAACTTACACGGCCAGCTTTGTGCTATGATCTTCCAAATATTTGAACATTAATATTCAGTGGTTCCCAATGAAAATGTTCCGCAAATATATTGAATTGATCCCCTTTATAATGTTACTACTGGTCCATAATAGGGCAGGTTTCTCAATGGTCAAGTATATTTTATCTTCCTATTCAGAAACTATAACTAATGATGGAATTCCTACGTCAAGAAGCATAGTGGAAGTAATGATTTTCCCCTTCCAGGATAAGCAATGTAAACATCAATAAGACCGGAGGAAGTTGCAAGTTATGTGATTGTAATCCTGGGCATTTTGAAGATTTCAGAATCAAGTGATTGATTGGACTGTATTTCTCACTCTCAGCTTATCCCTTGCCTAGAATAATACTTATCCCTTGCCTAGAATAATATCTAAACTCCACCAATCATCAACATATTTTCACTAAGTTTCACATAATGATTGGCAGTGTCAGTTGTTGGAAATGCTTCAATCGAGCTACTATCTCTCATTTGTACAGACTTGTCCCATTCTATTTATATGCAATGGATTTAGAAAAACATCTGTCATGATGTTACCTTTTGCAGTTGAAAGTTAAGCTGACTCAACATCACGAAGTTCTGAAAATGATGGAAGTGATGAACAAGAACAGAAAGCGATAGCTCATATTTAATGACTAGACACATGGAAGAACACGTAGAATTGCTTCTCATAGCCACGTAACTAGAATCAGTGTCTACCCCAACTCAAATGGTTTGGGACAACCTGTCTCTGATGTGAATTTCCCCAACAATACAAAGGCCTGGGTTGCAGTTGAATTCAATGGTGATGCACACAGAATAATCCTTCAGGATGCAGGCTGTTTTATCTTCCATACACACTGCTTGATAGTCAAACTTCAGTGGCTGGTTGCGGTCAATTGCTTGAGCACATGCTATCAGTGGATGGTTAATCCATATCTCAAATTTTGTATATGTATGTCTCCATCGTTATTTTTCCCAGTTCATGGCTCGCTGACCATATAGTCCATTTCCCATGTTATAGCTTGATATGGAGAGTCCATGTCTAACATCCCTGGTTATTTAGTTGTACTCACCCTGATCTCTATTTGAGGTAAGTAATCATGACATCTCTCAACGCGATCATGCAACTCAGCATGATCCTTTCTATCTATTTATTGCTCTCTCTTACATTTGCAGTCCAAAATTAATCTCCATATTCATCTTCAACAACCATATCAATCAACCCTGTTTATGGTGTAAGTTTTTGATTTGTTGTCTGTGTTACAGGATTCATGTTAACTGAGGAATCTTGATTTAATTTGCTTTTGTGCACTGACTGTAATTATGCAGTGCTTCTCTTGTTATTTCGAGTCATCTCCTATTACCTTTTTCGCCACCACATAACTGTCATTTATAGAACGTCACCACAGTTCTGTAATAAGTTTTCAATTTATCGTTATTATGACATTCCAGTTGAAAATAGATTTGATTGACAAATCTTGGTCAATAGATTGAAAGGGTGTATCTCTGAATATGCATCCTTGTAATAAGTCATAGTGATTATTTAACCTTTAGGTAACTTCATCAGCAAGTACGATTACATCTTAGTATTTTATAATAATAATATCTATTATAAATGAAAGACTGTCATATAACTTGAACCATTAATTGCATTTGCTCGGATGCTTGAACAGTTGATCCCTAATCTCACTAGGATACTGTCACTGCTTTAGATGATGTCTTGAGTTTCTTTCAAGGCTGATAGGTTGTTCCCCAATCCTCCGCCAATGCTCTTAATCTCATTCTTTGTATCCTTAGCGCTGATCATGTTTTGCGTCTGAAATATTAATACTGGTGATTTAGTAAAATCTCCCGGTATGAATAGAGTTCCCACACCTTGTTTGCCTTCCAAGTATTAATATTGTTTTCTGACTTGGCAACGAATTCAACTATCCGCAGTGTATACATTGATGTGCTCACAGATTATTGTAGTTCATCTCCAGAACACCTGTAGCTATATACTTTGCCCCTCTATTTTTTTTATCAGTGTTATGCCTTTGGTCGTTACAATATCAATTTTAATTAGTGTTCATGCTTAAAATCATCTCCTTGTCTGTCAATTGATCCTTTCTGGCTTGCCCCAACACATCTAAATCCTCCACAATGACATCAATGTCATCTGGCAATGCCAAAATCACAATCCTTGATGAAATAATTTACTGTGGTTCTCAATTTTTAATATTTGGATGCTAAAATCACCATAACTAATATTAATTTGGAAGCTTTAGTCATAATATCTATAGTTTGAAAGGGATAATTTTAATTCATAGCCAGCCACCATTAGAATAAATTAGGTGATGTCAAAATACACCAGATTACAATGATATTTCAATAAAGATTGTCTATGATGGCAGATCATGAATCTGGCTCTGATACCACATTGATTTTGTAGGATTGTTTTTTCTTTTTGCAAATGTAATAACACTGCCATTATAATGGTGTGTTCCAATTGCAGATTTGAATAATATATAAATATCCATAGAAAAGACATGTCTAATGAAGAGACAAGTCTCTTTGATAATTTATAAATTAATCATTAATTAAACAATAATATAATCTTTATATATATTTGTGCTTGTCTAATTTATGATTAACCAATGACCATAGAGGGATTATCTCTAGGTCAATTCAATCTGACAGAAGCTACAACCTTAACAGTTCCCATGCTCCCTTCTTTTCTGTCTCCTTTCAAATGAACTCTCCTCCCTTTTATATCTTATGTTATTGCAGTAACTAGAGGATTCGTGAACAAATAGCAATATCTTATTTTCTGTATATTATTGCTATTTATTTATTAAATTTATTAAAAATTAAATAACATAATCATTTTATAATTAAATTTAAATAGCAATAAGGTAAGAACTCTCCTTTATAATGTTATTGCTATTTATTTATTAAATGTATTAATTATTAAATAGCGTAATAATTTAAATTTTCATGCTGTAACTTGAGGATTCATGAATAAAGCAGGGTTGATGATAAGCAGAGAGATATCAGGAAGCGGGAGCAAGTAAAGGTTTGCACAAGATATCCAATAAAGGTTGGTAAGGTGATTACCAAAGACACTGACGAGCAAGAAATGCAAAGAACAATCAGGACTTGTGGAGAATCGTGGAAAAAAAAGGCAAGGAAGAGAACTGTGATCCGTAAAATACCAGTTAAACATGAGATTCTGGACGTCAAAAAAGAGATCCTGACCATAAATATTTAAATAATAATTTGAATCTGGCCGTAGAGGGGTTGAAATGGAGGTTGATCACAGCTAAGTTTATCAGAATCTGGCCTACAAAGAACCTAATTAAACCTGAATGTGACAACATTGACCAGATTGGCCCTCTCCATTGATCAATTTTCTTGCATTGAAAATTTTGCAAATAACCTTACAGACCAAATAAGATATGACAAAGAATTGAGGGGAAGGCTGTGTTTTATTGGAAACCCGGGCTTGTACCTGCATGCGTAGTCCCTAGGCTTTGATCTAGCTGGGGAATCTATGCAAGACGCACCACTGCAGCTCAAGATGTAAAAGCTTCCAAATGAACTTCCATCACAAGAAAATTTCAAAGTTATTGGTAACTCACTAGGGGAATAAGTTTGTAGTTCTGCTAGAGAGTAAGAGATTGGAGGAACCTTGTACTAGAATTTCCATGAAAGTGAATATGGGTAGGCCAATACATCTGCAATTAATCGCAATTCTTCAACAGGTTCATGGCTGCAAGAGTTGGACCATGAATGCTTGCTAATTCAGTGTTTTAAGAGTTGGAAAATTCTTTGTGTAGTGACAGGGTATGAAGGAAAGGTCAAGTGGAGAGCTCAAAAGAAAATTCAAAAAGATCGGAGGGCACAGCCTCAGCAGTGTAATAGAAATCAGAAAGTGAATTTTGGCAAGGTTGATGAAAGAAAGAAGCGACAAGCCACAGAGAAGGCTGAGAGGACAAACCAAAGTTAGTATACTCAACAAAAACTTCTTGGCGATGTTGATGGGTGTTTCATGACACTTCTAAACTGACAGTAAACCTCAAATGACAAACAATAAGACAATGTGTGCAAAGCAACCACAAAGTTTACATTATGAACCCACAATTTTGTTGGATACAACAAAACTGAATTTGATGTGATAGTGCTGGCAATCACAAAAGGGACTTATGCTATTCTTTTTGGACTAAATCTACTATTTTCCCTCAAAATAATTGTAACTTATATTCAAAACTGACTTAAACTTCAAATTAAAAGCAAAAAGAAAAAGATAAGGCTTAGATAATCTATGTTATTTCCAACAGCGAAGGGCAATGATCAATGAATGCTGCTCAGATAAATGCATTCCCTGGACCTAGCTTTGCTTCGCCATAAGGAAACTACTATACAAAGCTTGGTGCAATTTCCACGGTAACAAAGGGTTTTCATATTGTAAACGTTCATCAAAACACCCATTACTAGTACAATCCAAATGAAAACCCACAATCAAACTAATGCTTAAAAGGATTCAAACTAACAATACACTGTAATTTGCAATCAATAAACTACAAATGGTATAAACCAAGGAATTCAACATATATTTCTGCATTTCTCCATTAAGATCAATGTCCTTCAACTAAAACTTTGAGAGGTATAAACCACGCAAAATGCTGAAACCACACGCAAAGATCCATCATATCTTCAATCAAAACTGTACATTAACTTCAGCATAAACTTGCAACAATTTTTTATCTCCTACTACCTAAGATATGGATTCGTCCCCAAATCAGGTGGATTTGGAGGTGGATACATTCAGATTCTGGATGCATCTGAATTCCCTGTGGATTCTGGGCGGAAGTCAGCCACAGGCCTCCGGATGCATCTGGAAGCGAGATACTGGCCAACCATAGGCCTCCAGATGCGTCTGGAAGCCAGATACTGTCCAGCCACAGGCCTCCGGATGTGTCTGGAAGCCAGATACTGACCAGCCACAGGCACCGGATGTGACTGGCTTCTGGCCAGAATCCACAGGGAATCCAGACGCATCCGGAGGAATCTGCGGGCCAATGCCCAAAAAACTAATAAAAAATGACCAAATTTGAGTTATTTTTATTTGCATGTGCTCCAATGATCTTTCAGCAGTTGGAGATGATGATGAGAATGTGGATTTTCTTGTGAATCCTTATGATTCAAACTCTAATGCATATTAGTTGATTGGATCTTCCATCATGAACTAAGTTTTTATTTTGTTGAAAACTTGAACATGACCATTGAACTTATTGTCTAAGACTAAACTCTAATGTTGAACACATATTGATATATCATATGGATTTTGAACTATCTTCAATTTTGATAAAGGTGAAGTATCATAGTTATACTATCAAATGATTTGTTTTTGTATACACACACACACACACACACATATACATACATACACACACACACATATATATATACACACGCTTCCATATCTGCATCCAACAACAAAAAATTCCCCACATCCCGTATCCGCATCCAAATCACTAACATAGTCTACTACTACTATTGTTACTTTCTTTGATCCTATTCTACGACTACTTCTAATGTTCTAATTCAAATACAAATGAGAAGGCCAAGCTTTTTACAGATTTCCCAGTTACAAGTGAAGCCCCCACAGATTGATTCTTAATCAACAGTCAAGATAATATCATAATTCCAAGCAAACTCTAATTAGAACATATTAGACAATGAGGATAAAATCAAGAAGTAGCTTTCATGATTTTTTATTTCCATTCACTCAGTTCCTTTGCATGTTGAAGGATAGGCAGCTCGACAGATCAATATAATAAAACAGTCATAGTTCAGACTCCAGAGTACAGATCCAAAAGAGTCAAAGTATGCATCCTAGCCATTATCTCATTCCACACCTTAATATAGTTTTTCCCAAAACAACATAAAATATTTAATCTTCCTTGTTCTGACATCACTCATTTAATTCCTGTCCAAGCAGGGACCCTCCGAAGAAAGCTAATTTTCTCTGCACAGGATAGTGTATTAGAGTACTGATTTCAATTCGCAATGCACTCAGACAAAAAGAAGTGTTTCGATTCTGTTTGAAACAAAATGAGGTTCTCATTTGTAATGCACACTGAGGTTATGTTTATGGTTTTTTGAAGAATTAAGAAAGTTGTTTGGGGTGATTCAGAGTTCAGGAAGTCAACAAAATTTAGGGACAAAAATTCTGAACTCTGATCAATTCTACCCTGATTCACGCTTTAATGAAGTTTTGGACCTGAGACTAGCCCAATTTTGACTATATAAGTAACATAGTATTATAATTACAATATTTTACTTGCTTCTCTGGTGTAAAAGGTTATTTAGGCATGTAGCAGATGTGAGTTTTTTCTAGGTGACTTCAACAACATACACTCAAGATCAATTGTGATTTTTTCAAATGTTTTCTTCCGTGGATGAAATATCCCAACCCCATTCCCGTGTGAAAGCAGAAAACATGGATGTTCCTAAGACATCTCCGATTTGGGGAACATTTATGTCAACAACTCGTCACTATGGAATGCCAAAGTGATGCCCTAAAATTTCCAGGGAAATAAGGACCTCCCTAATGGCCTAAAATTTTAAAACAGACAAAAAGGAAATGAGAAACACTTCTACCAAGAATTATGACTACTCGCAAGGTCTACTATCTTGCAAACAAGGTTAGGATTTTCTATAAACCTAAATTAAGAATTCCACAACCATCTGTTGAGTCTATGATTAAATAAAAATTTCAAAAAAGGTATGGTCGTCTAGCATGATGGAAAGTGGAAGGAGATTTATTCAGGGCTTGAGGACAAGGTCCAGAAAGGTGAGTAGCACAACTGGTGTTTCATTCTGCCAATGCTTATTATTAAGCACATTTCATTTCATAGACATTTTAATTTGTTACTTAATTCTTCAAAACAAGTATGGACTATGGCACCACTGATGAAGATGTGCATAGATATTTATTTTTTTGGGACTTAACTCTTCAAAATTACATATATATATTCCTATATATATCTTATATTAAATCAGTATAATCAATATATGTGTGTGTGTGTGTGTGTAATCAGATTAATATACTGAGTTAATATAAGATATATATAAGAATATTTATTTATATTAAATTTAATTTATATCGTTTTGCATTGAGGTGTGGTTACATAGGTTCACAACCCTACGTAAACACATCTCAATGCACATATATATATATATATATATATATATATATATATATATATATATATATATATATATATATATATATATATCTGTGAATTCTGAAAATATATCAATAGCAAGGCATTACATTCTCAGGCACATTCAGATCTACACACACACATGCTTAAATAAATCAGAACTTACATATTCAAGAAGATCTGAAATCTTCACATAAGATTCATTATTTCAATACAAGTCTCCACCAATAAACGATCTTAAAACTTTACATGGTATCAGAGCCAAGTTGGTAGAGAGACCTTCAAATTTAAAATCTTGAAACAAAACTACACAATATGTCGAACAATGTGAGAGTAGAGGACAGACTTGAAGGAGCGGCAAACTTCTTCTCATGAAAAATACGAATTATTACAATTCTCGAAGAATTAGAACTAGAATCTTTCATTGAATCAGATATCTCAATGGCTGAAGATGAGACGGAAAAAGCCACTTGTAAAAGAAAGCATTCAAAGTTTTCAAGACAATTAAGGATACATATGAAATCAACAATTCAAGCAGATTGATTACATTAAAAAATCAACTAATGAATACTAAAATGATTAAAGGAGAATCAATTTCATCCTACTTTGGAAAAATCTCCGAGATAAAAAATCATCTTCTATTGGAAGCAAAGTAGAAGACCAAGAACTATCTATAAGAGCACTGAAAGGATTACCCAAGTCTTGGTGTTAAAGCATGTAGCTTCGGTCTGACAATAACTGTGATCATCATATATATATATATATATATATATATATATATATATATATAATCTAAGATTTCATTTTAGACATGATTGAAACTTATTTTGTTTCCTTTGATTTAAGATCACTATTGATCTATATTATATCGGGTTGTAGTTCATAATGATTGGTAATACATGATTAAGACTTGTGTTACGTCTATAACAAATCGGGCATGATTAATCAACACCAAACCGGTGTGATGGTGAATGTTCATGTCTCCATTCGGAGACAAGCCCATTCACCCTCGCACCCCTCTGTGTGATATGTATACTTGATCCACCCAATATAACAAGGCATTGAAATCAATTAATGCAAGCACATCAAAGGATCGTGAGCATCTCAAGTTCAAGAACATCTTTGTTATCTCTGTTATTTCTGTACTAACATATACAGATTTTGGAGCAAATCAAATTCATTGATGTCAAAGTTCAAACCTGCAATCAAAGTTGTGAATCAGTCAGCCTCTTAATGAAATCTGGTAAGAAACTTTATATGGTATTAGAGCCTTGTTAAGTAGAGATCTCGTTAAGTTTAAGAGATCAGATTTCACATTAAGTTGCAGTCACTTATTATTCTTCAAAGATGACAAACATGTTAAGATTCAAACACCACCTTACAAGTTCGATGGATATGTGAATAGACTAAGAAAACCAGATGCTATATGATATAGATGAAAGTTTGGTTTGTCTGGAAGTACATTTCTTGTGATCAGCTACATCAAAGAAAGGTGTTCATTCTGAATTATACTGCTTTGGACTATGAAGAAAGTCAACTATTTTTATTTATACTGTATTAGATTTGGAATTATTCTCAACTATCAAACATATCAGAATTTCAATTCTTTGATATCTGCATATAGTTTGGACCCTTTATATTCCAATGGACTGTCAACAGTACATATTGTATGCTGCCTACAAATGTGAAGATATTAAACCCATGAAGATGTGGTGGCAATGTATTTGTGGGAAAATATGTAGATGTGATGTCATGGATACTCAATAATCAAGAAATATAATCAACACTAAAAGATATGAGTTCAACCTGTCATTCAAAATCAGAAATTTTCAAATTACCTTGCAATAAATCATTGATAGCTATCTATACACAGAGAATTGTACTTTATCAGCAATTGAATATAAAGACCGAGTCTAAAATCACTGTAGAAGTTTACAGCTATATCGAATAATTTTTATTTGCAATGATGAGAAGTGATATATATTTAGTGCATAGTTGGGAACATAGGTTATTCACCAATCTATGATTGGAAGATTATCATAGTTGATTGTCATGCTACTAGTGCATAGAAGTTCCTGTTTTTAAGTATATTCAAGGGATAGTTAAGAGACATTCATCCTACGTTTGAATATATCTTTTGGCAGTACTTCCAAATTCATGTGGCAAGAATCTAGGAAGAGATCATATAGCTGATAGAAGTTGCTATCACGTGCTCTGTATTATGGTTGTGTTGACATTTACCGAGGACCATCATGACGTGTTGTCAAGTTCTACAACCATTTTTTCTTTTGCCTTCTACTGTGCACAGAATAGAGGAATAACTAATTATCCAGTCGAAGTTGGATAGAATGGGATTTCAGGAATTACAATATTGATTGGAATTTCAAGAAATGCCATAATAGTTGCCTATATATTGGCCTGTATGCATATATCAGAGATGGTAAGATTCATCTTAACTTTTGTGGAAAATTGAAGCTACATCCTAAAGAGTCTAACCATTATAAAGTGTGACTACTTTGTGTTGAAGTTGAACATTACCAAAAGATATGAGTTTCCTGTAAGGCTCTGGTGAATTTCCAAACATATGATACTGTTGAACACATCTTCCACTCATTGCATGATATTCATAATTTGGAAGGTCGAATTGACCCTTATATTAGTATGTGCCAAATACAACAGAATAATGTATAATCTATGGAAGTTAGTGAATCAAAGGATTGGCACCTAAATGATGCTTTTGGGACAAAATGTCTAAGGTTACAGATTCACATGAAACTTTGGACATTAATCATGATGCCGAGGTGAGAGACACTCTTTGTACTAGTAGTAGAGAATGATGGTTCATCCATCATGAATCTTTGGACAAAATTCAGACCCAATTGAATTCTTGGAGCAAGATATGCTTCCGTAAGAGAAGGGGCAGCTAGAGGACCTGCTTCAATGACTTCTGAGGAACTTGGTACTACTGGCTCAAAGGGAGTGGACCATGTTGCTACCACCTAAGACATGATAGATGCGTACTCTCTAAGCTTGAGATTCCTCTTATTATGGATGGGTGAAGCACCAGGACTTCCCGGGAGGTCACCCATCCCAGTACATGATAGATGCGTACTCCTGAGTAGATGCGCTCAGGCTGGAGTAGTACTGGGATGGGTGACCTCCCGGGAAGTCCCCGTGCTTCACCCCTGTGAGCATCACCTAGATCCAATGAGTGCTAAGTGTTCCATTTATTCTCATGAGAGATGTATTCATGTTGAATCACTACTCATGAAACATGGATCAATGAGTTTGACTCGAAAATCACACAGTTAAATCCTGATAGCAATATCACAATTTGATTTGCTGTGGAAATTATCTCCTACTTATCAAATGACAATCCATTGTTATGATTCTTCGGGCCAGACTTTGCTGGACACCATAATTTTGATTAGACCATTTCAAAAGGTGGTACATAACCTCGTATTATATTTTTCAATTTCCCTCATTGCTAAAGAGGGAGTGTTAAGAAGATTAGCTTCAAAGAAATTGAAGCAAAATTATGTATATATATTCTTATATATATCTTATGATAAATCAGTATATTAATCTGATTATACATATATATGTACAGGTTTATTTATATTAATTTATATTGTTTTGTATTGAGGTGTGGTTACATAGGGTCACAACCCTACATAAACACATCTCAATATATGTGTGTGTGTGTGTATATATATTTGTGAATTCTGAAAATATATCAATAACAAGTCATTACATTCTCAGGCACATTCAGATCTGCATACACACACATATATATATGCTTAAATAAATCAGAACTTACATATTCAAGAAGATCTGAAATCTTCACATAAGATTCATTATTTCAATACAAGTCTCCACCAATAAATGATCTTAAAACTTTACAAAATTGAATTTCATTGCAGAATGGCTGTTGGTAACGGTCAAGGAAAATGAACTCAAAAAAGAATGTGATATAGCTGACAGCATATGCAGCTGAATGGTGGAGTGAGATTGACACAAAATCCCAAGGTGCTGAATGACTGAATCAAGAACTTGTAACCAAAATCTGGATAACAAAAGATCAAGACAAAAATTTAATAAATCCACAAAGCATGAACTAAACAAGATAGATCATAAGACAGTAAAGAAAAATCACAGAAACATTTTCAGAGTAATGCCACATAAGAACAATCATAGAAACATTTTCAGAGTAATGCTACAAATGGAGAAGATCAAAAGATAGAATAGACAATGTCTTTACTTTGTTTTCATCATCTGGCCAATATGTGCTCCCGACCATGCACTACTTGCATTATCAAAAGGCAAGATTGTTGGTATTCTAATTTTTATGTAATGAGTTGCCAGATTTTGAAATTAGTGCATTTAGTTCAAGCTAAAAAGTTATACAAGAAACAAGTAATGCTGATCTATAAACCCCAGTAGTACCCTTTTACAATAGAGCATTCTATGCACAGATGAAGAGAGTTTTTAAAGCATGAGCAAATATATGTAGATGTTCACATTTGGCTTTACTTTTGATGAGTTTACCTGGGCATGCATCATCACCAACATATCCACCTTTAATAAATGAAAAGTGCGTTTCTTCGGATCTATCTGTGGCCATTACTGCAGGAAGCTCAACTAATTTTTTAAAGTCGAGGAAGTATGAGCCTGTCCATTGGCTTCCCCTATGCAGAAAAGGTTTTGCAGATTAGTTTTTGTCAAAAAAATTAAAAATGTTACAAATTTTTTACTGTTAAACACAATACAAGCTTATCAAATAAGCCATTTTTTAAAGCAAGAGATTCCTATTAGATGGAAGAAGTCTCACTGATATACTCCTTCATACATACTAATCCTATATATCTAAAAATAGCATATAAATGGTTAGTGAAGCAAATTAAAGCCACGTATTGATAAATCAAGGTTTCAAGTGCTCACAATGGAGATGGCTTGTCTGCATAAAACTATATATAATCGAAGCACTTTTTTTTAATTGGAATTGGAAAATGAGTATTCACAATTATGATTTCAAGCAAAATACAATATCCATTTCCTATGGGTAAAATGATCGTAGTCTCAAAGAAAATTGCTTTAGGAGTTTGTTTTAAGTCTATCCTGACCATTTTGTTCCTTCTGATGAGGGTAACTTAGCAGTATATTTCAGGATATGCTGCTATAAAGTGAGCATCAATTAGTTTTTGAAAAACCCAAACATGTAAGTTAATGTAATTTCATCAAACAGTAATTTTCTTCAAGTTTCTTTCCTTTAACTTGTGTTGACTTTGCGGACCAGACTAAGTCGACTTAGAGGCCGACTGCGCGTCTGATGTCAGAGATCACATCAACTAGACAAAGCTATATAACCATAACTGATCTGACCTCTTGACTATTCTCTGCTGTGTTGACCAAAAGACATGCTTTTACAGATTTAAGCTGCATTGACTGTTTTAACTGCTGCATTCATTAGACAAACATTTTTTTGCTACTGAGCAGTGATGTTGGCATTTGATCATTATATCACAATGTGATTTGTATTATCAATTTATTTGACAAGTGGTTCATACTGATGACAGAATCTAGTGTAATCAAGGAGTTTCTATACCATAAATACTGTCATAGTAGTCAACGCATGAATAACACAAATTTGTATCCTAAGACAGAACCAGACCATGGTGAATTTCATCAAATATAAGGCCTCGTTACCATGTTTTTTTTCTTTTTCTTTTTGGGTCTTGTGATCAAGCCAGTTCTGGTAATTTGCTCAACTCCTTGAGATAGGACACAAGTTGCTAAATATTAAAGCTAAGTCCTGTCCTTGATGAACTAAGACCTCTCTTGGCTCCAACTGCACTACAAGGTCAAAAACAATATGATAAAAAATCACTACATTTAATTCAATTTAGGAAGGGAGAACAATTTAAGTCCTAAGCTAGTGATGCCTCATTGCAAGAGCTGTCTGTCTGCAAGCATGTTTTGCTGGCAATATTTATCCAAACTAGACCCATTAGATTGCATGATCTTCCTCAGAGTTAGACCTGCTATTGGAAATTTAGAATTTACAACAGTTTAATTTTCTCCAAACCATTGACCATGGCATATAGGAAAACAAGTGAGAATTGCATAAAGAAGAGATCAATCAGTAGATGATAAGTTTTGTGAACTCAGTGAAGTCAAGATAATACAGTTCCTGCCACAGTTTTGCATCTCAAGGATCAAAGTCAAAGAAGGAATTTATACCCACAACTTTATAGGACCGGTCAAAATCTAAGAATGTAATGAACAAGAAATTTTATAGACTTGGAGCTTGAAACAATAGACAGCATCATAATATTATTAAAAAACAATGGACAATGAAAAAGTGAATTCCCTTAAGAGACTCCACAGTCATGTAGCCCTTAAAAAGGTAGCAGAAGCCAACGCATTTACTCTTGAAATAGATAAATCCTAAACAATTATAAACAAAACCGTCCTAACTGTAACTGATGCCCATTATTACATATCTTACTGCTTGTACTTTGGGAGTTTAATATGCAGCTTTAATGTTAACTTTTGACAACATCATGACTGTCATATTAATTTATTCTAAATCTCTCTTAGACAGACAAAACTGACTGAAAAAAATGAAGTGCTCAATGTCTAACAGATTAAATTAACAAATGAATGATATGAAACAATAAAATGTCAAACAAAGTAAAAAAAAAATTGATGTTTATTTTATTAAACTCAAGAGTCAAAAACAAGTTAACAATGCCTGAATGGAAAGATAAGATAGCCCTTACATTATTCTCTGAATGCTACTCCATTAGGAAGAACAAAGAACAAAAACAGTATTTTGGAATGAATTACCTTTGAAAAGCAAGTACAGCTTCAAATGGTGTAATAAGAGGTGCCAAAAACTCTTTGTTGTCTAATAATGCTGTTTGTGCACAGGCCACATAAACAAAAATATTGCACTGCCAAAAATATAATATCAAATGCTTAGATGACACTCATGCAGTAACTTCTACAAAAAGAAAAGTTATATAAAAAATAGTATGCATCTTAAATCTGGGTATTCTGATCCCATGACAGTATGCTAAGATACCTCAGGAAAATTTGCAAGCTTGGCTGGATTTGGTCGTCCCATTACAAAAGTGTAAGATTTCTTTCCTGCTCCCTTAATTAGTTTCTTCAGCTGACAAATAGCTTCTCGATAGCCAGCTGCAATGACATGTTCAATAAGTGTAATTATGAACAGATAGTATAATATAATTAGTCAAGCCATTTCCAACAAGTTACCAATTGAATTATGCAGAAGCGAATACAAATAAGTACTGGAAACCTTGGCGCAAGTATAAAAGAAACAAATATTGAATTGTACCACACAGCTTCATGGCCGTGCATGGTGTTAAATTTAAACCCTCCACTTAAGGGTGAAAAACCAAGAAGCAATCCTTTACTGAATAATAACAGGGTCTAAATACAAAGCTCGCAAACTCTTAAGTCAGCACACACTTAAAGATTACACAGTGCTCTCTTTACAATAATAGTGAACCTGCAACTGGAAGACCTGCACACAAAATGAACTCTGCGTAGAGTATAATAATGTCACCTCACATACTTGGACACAATTAGAAATGTCTGAGACAGAATAGACATAGACAATAGCTCTGCAAGCAATCGGTCATCACAATAACATGCAGTTCACTGAGAACAAAAATTTCATACGATATCTTCACCGATCGATCAACCAAATGAGCTTTCAATACATCTGGAAATAACCTGACGAAGAAGCATAAAGAGGACAATTCTTCATTGCCCAAGACAATGAAGAGTCTTCTGTAATTCATGAATGGCAAGCAGCTGAAAAGCCAATGTTACACATCGCCACCTCAGCAGAAGCCACCAGCGACACCCCTTCAGTAGATGCCAACAAGGCTTTGGTAATGGCTCATTAAACCTCACTGCATGATAAGAGGAATCTGAATAACAGCCTTGAATAACCAATAAAGGATAAGCCAATCAGCACACATACGTTGACCCTGTAATATGAATAGCATAAGAAAATTAAGTGATGCCACTGCAGGAAGGAAAGCTTCCCCAACACTACAAAACAGCATACTTTAATCTGAGATAAAACATCAACACATAGAACCTGTTTTGCTGATCCACAGGGGTATGCAGCTGGATGCAGGTCCAGTTCAAACCAGGTTCGTGGTTTGGGCAAGGAACAAGGAAAATACTGTGGGGTTTTCCTAGGCAGATTAAACAACCAAAGAAAACGTGTGGCAAAAGTGCCTTTTTAATTGTGTGTTTTTAATTTTTTATGTTTTTTTTATTTCTTAACATGGACTTAGAGTATGAGATACTAAAAACAGATCTCTAACCCTAAAAATGCCAGCTCTTGAGACACTACAACAAACTCATCTAGCCTCATTTTGATTCCAAAAGACATACATCATCCTCTTTGTTGAACTTTCATGTTTGCTCATTATTACACAAAAAGAGCTGAAGATGGACTATTGAAGGTTCCAAAGAGGTTGCATTGCTATTTCTATGCATGTGAGGTGTCCATTAGCTACCAAGATCATAAAATGACATTTTTGGAAAATGAAGATTTTTTAATTCCCGTGTCAATATATTTATTAATATAAATATATTTTGATATATATAATATATATTTATTTAATAAACAATTATAATATAAATACTATATATTATCATATATTATCAAATATCTTATCATATATTATACTAACACAAATATTTGATATACTCTTATAAATAATAATATAAATACAAAGTTATATATATTAAGATACATTATAATCCAAAAATATAAATCGCAAAGATAAAAGTTCTGATTCACGTAAATGTGACTCAGTCAGAGGTCACAATCTGAAAGAAAAGGTGTTTCCTTTTAGTACCCTTCAAAGGTATAAGTGCGAGAAAGGAGGGACCAATGAAAGGATTGTGGGTTGATACAAGAAAATGTACAGCCAAGCATCACATGAGTGTATAGGACAAGGAGTTGTTTGAATACTCACAGAGAATTTAACATTATCACCTCAAAAGATTGAACATAAAACAACACAAGATAGGAGAAACCAAACAGAGAATATATTTTATTTTAATCAGCAACAATAGTGACAACCAGACAATATACAGGTGGAGGCATCTATTCAGTGATTTAACAGCAGGTATCGAACAAAAGGGAAAAGGCATTCAAAATCTCATTCAGCATTTACCACCAATAAATATATACAATCAACGATTATTGATTACTGATATGGGAGATAAGCATCCCTCAGGGATAAAAAGACAATACCTGCAAATCATTTATTCTTCCATCATTACACATGTTGCAGCATCAAGTTAAAACATTCCACACTTGGTGACACAAGAATGCTCATACATAAAGAATTCAATCAGAGACAGGGTATAAGGATACACTGTATAAGCAAGATATATCAGTCTGAAATAGTGGTAACCCTACCGATTACAGATTCAAAAGAAAGTAACTATTACAGCAATTAGGAACTAATCACTCCCTTGAACCATAAGAGATTGTCATTAAATCAGATTCCATGCATAATTAAGAAGTATATTTGGGGTGGTAATAATCAAGATTATCAATTGGATCATTGAATACACTATTAGACATAATTTGAGAGCAAAATTCACAGTAATCCTTTGATTCCTATTGGATCATAGATCTCCAGGATCGATACTTATGTCCTGATCAGTATGCTTAGATTGATGTAAATTATACAATCTTGATCAATATCAGATTGATATTTACCTTAACAATTATTGAAAGATCTTTAATCATCTCCAAATTAGCATGACGCATACAATCTCATCTTATTCAACTAAGACTTATGTCTCCAACTGCATTTTCACTCTTTTTTTCATTTTTGGATTTGTGAACTTGGGACAAAGAATAAGGTGATCCCAAAGGGAGACATTACATTATGATAAACTTCAAGAAGGATGCTCATAATTGGCGGTTCTTCGTTGGCCAACAAGTCCAATACCTAACACCTTTTCCAATCAAAAAAAACCAGAAGTTCATTCAATAACTTTACTCTCTTTTTTTTAATTCTTAAGCCCCATTTATAAGTTTTAAAAAATTTAATTTTGATTACGTACAACTCTCTCTATACTTTGTCTTCATAGCTTGCAAATTTATCTACATTTCAGAGACATTGGAGCACATAATCCTTCCACCCAATAAAGTACAACTAATTGACTCGAAAAGGGTAGAGAACTTAGTATATGCATATTCCAACTAGCACCTCCTTTTGCATAAACAACATGGCTATAACAAAGGGGGGACAAAGTTGTGGGACTGGGGCATTGTAGGATATGGAACCCAAATAGACCAACTTAGCTACTTCCAATTTCCAACAAGCTACATTTTAAAAGCCGAATAGTGAACAAACTTTTAGTGTGAGTAGCAATAACTCTATTTGTGGTTCTTCAGATGCTCTATACCATTTTATAATTTTAGCCATTATATCTAATATCTCTTGTACTGTTTAATGCATATTTTGACAATGTGCAAAGTCTTATTTGTTCTAGATTTTCATACTTACGCAATTTTGAATTATGATTTTCTGTCGGATAAATATATTGTACCATTAAGTTATTTTAGAAATATATTGTACGTAAGTAATAGTAAAATTACATATTATAAGGTCCATATCCCTCACATCCACCATCAAAATTGAAACATGGTCCTTATCTCTTATTATCTGGAAATGCTCTCTTAAGGCACCTCAAGTAACATCCTAAAATGACTTTCGTAGTCCTGAAAATTGATTTTCAAATACTCAAAAAAAAAATGATAAGAATCTACAAGTGCACATAATAACTATTGTTTAATGCATATATTCACAATGTGTAAAATTTTAATTGTTCTAGAAATTCATACATTTGAAATTTTGAATTATAATTTTCTGTAGCATAAATATATTGTACCATTAAGTTATTTTAGAAATATATTGTATCAAAGTAATCGTAAAATTACATATTGCAAGGTCTAAATTGTTAACTAACATGAATCGTTTTCTACAAATGTACTAACATTGTCAATGTTATTGATGATTTCCAAATGCAGATTTGGATCTCATATAAATATGAGAGGAGACATGTCTCTACAATTGATCATCACTAGTTAACATATTCAAAAGTAATATAAATAACCATATATGTAATATATTATAATAATATAATGATATTATATATTATATAATACATATATAATATTTATTTTAATGATGATTTACCATCAACAACGTATCTCATGATAAAATCAATCCGAAAGAAGCTACAACCTTAACACTCCCTCTTAGCTAGGGAGGATTTCTAGAACACATTACGCTCTCAAGAATATGATGACATATCATCTCAGTATGATATTCAGTTCACTAGGAGGCTAAATTTCTCACCTTCCATAACACACAATTTAAGCAATTTCCATAACTTTAATATAAGCTTAAACACCACCTTAAGTATTAAGATAATATCTTATACTTTCTATAATAGTCAACTACTTGTCTATAGTCCGTCTTTCAGGTCTAGATAGGAATGTTTCCTATCCCGTCTCTTTTTTCTTCAGTCCAGATAGGAATGTTTCCTATCCTGTCTCTAGTTTTGTTTCTAATTCCGTCTTCAATCTATGTTGTTTCTTTTAGAAACAATGTCCTTGTAATTCTTTATAAGGAACACATTTGTTCCTCTATTGATCAATGAATCATCCGAAAATCCGTTAATCTGCCAACTCTTCTTGAATCTTGTAACATGGTATCAGAGCTATTACTTAAATTTTTTCGAAAAAATTTATAATTTCTTCGTGAAATTATTTGTTTAAATTTTTTCAAAATTATTTCTGATGAATTTCTCTAAAACCCGCTTAGGGTTTTCGGCCTAGAGAAATTCCCGAACTCGGGTTTGCCTGTGTTTGTTCAGCACACTCTAGCCCCATTCATCCATGCACATCGATCCTTGAAGAAAAATTTGCCATTTTTATCAAGAAATCTGAAATTTTTTCAAGCTTTTTTAAGCTAGGGCCGTTTTTTTTCGAAACCCTAATTTTTGGGGTCAAAAAAATATTTTGTTTGCAGATTCTTGGTGGGTTTTAAGAGAGCTCAACTGGGTTGTCGTCCGTTTTTTCTGAGTGCCTCGATTTTTGTGTCTCAATTTTTGAGCCAGCGGATTCAGAAAACGACAGCAGATTCCTTCTGAGTTTTTCGAGCTCTCTTCTGGGTCATTCTTTGATTCTTCTGGGTCTTTCGAATTTTTGCCTCGAAGAACGTGCCTTCACAGATTTTCACAATTTTTCATTGAAAAACGTGCCATGGCATCTCTGACAAATATTCTGCTCGAACATAATTCCAAATTCAATGGTCGCAATTATGGAACCTGGAAGCAGCGCATCATCGCAATCTTCGAATATCGAAACACCGATCAACTTGTTCTGGGTGTTACGCAGTGTCCGACTTCTCCGGGTCCTGATCAAGGCGAAGCTGCATTTTTCGCCTTCTGAATTTGTTTCTGAGATTTTGGGTTTGTTGATTTTCTCCTAAAAAATCATTTCAAGTTGTCTGTAATACACAAGGTTTCGTGAGATTCTGGGTTTGTTGATTTTCTCCTCAAAAATCATTTCAAGTTGTCTGTAATACGCAAGGTTGCGTGAGATTCTGGGTTTGTTGATTTTTTCCTCAAAAATCATTTCAAGTTGTGTGTAATACGCAAGGTTGTGTGAGATTCTGGGTTTTACCGTTTTTTCCACAAAAACGAAGTTTTGTAAATGCAACTTATTTTGAGTCATAGCACTCTTCTGGCAAAGCTTCTTGGTTTCAGCATTCTGTAGATCCAAGGAGGGTCTCAGTTATCACAGAATGTTCCGACATCCGTATGTTGACCATTAAGGGAGGGTATTAAGATAATATCTTATACTTTCTATAATAGTCAACTACTTGTCTGTAGTCCGTCTTTCAGTCTAGATAGGAATGTTTCCTATCCCGTCTCTTTTTTCTTCAGTCCAGATAGGAATGTTTCCTATCCTGTCTCTAGTTTTGTTTCTAATTCCGTCTTCAGTCTACGTTGCTTCTTTTAGAAACAACGTCCTTGTAATTCTTTATAAGGAACACATTTGTTCCTCTGTTGATCAATGAATCATCCGGAAATCCGTTAATCTGCCAACTCTTCTTGAATCTTGTAACATTAAGTGTGGTCTATAATAGAAATTGTGTTATAGTGTCACACAAGATTCAGCCCAAAGAACCATAACAAGTTGGTTATCATGGTGTCAGGCAAAATCCGGCCCAAAGAACCATGATGAGTTGGTTATCATAGTGTCCGGCAAAATCCAACCCAAAGAACCATTATCACAAGTCTACCATTTATAAGATCACCACCTTACAATGGTTACCTTCTATCTATTCGTTATCATGACTTCTAGCACTCTGGGACAACAATTTAATGAAATCTGTCATGATAACAAGTCTACCATTTATAAGATCATCATCTTATAATGGTTAACTTCTATTTATATATGTCAATGAAAGATCGTCACCTTTCATTACATATTATATGTGAAATAATAACCACCATGAACCAAGTTAGAGGGTGGCGCAAAGGCTTTCACCTCAATTCTCTCTCATAGAGAAGAATGCATTTCAAGGAATTTCACTTAGAACTTCTTCTCATAGAGAAGATATCATTCACAAAGGATTGCATCTCAAAATTTCTCTCTCTAAACATCGCTTCTGAGAAGTCAAGTCCTCTAGTTACTTCCTTAGAAATTCTCTTCACCCAAGGATGCCTGTTGAACTCACTCTAAATCAATTGTCTAAATTTCGGGTGATAAATCATCACTTCCTCATGATATACATAGGAGTAGGCTCATCACATCATGCAATCACCCACATGTATTTCTAGACTCCCTCTTGAGTATCAATCTTCTAAGCTCTCGTGTTGCCTTAGAAAAAGTGTCATACTCCCTCTTAATTTAGAAGAATCTCATAATCTCAATCATCAAAGATGTTTGCTTCAACAGCCTCACTTTATCCATCTTGTTCATCAAGGTCTTTGGAGCTATTATCATTAGATTGAGTCTACACAATATTGGTAGCATATGTAAAGTACCAACCTTCTTTTCTTGTAAGAATATCCTCAAACACAAAGGAAAAGATCGAGGCAAATAACCCTTATAGTATGTATAGAATTACAAATAAGAGAGAGACTACAATAAGCAAGTAAATATAATAATAAATACTTATCTGCACAATAATGTTCTTGATACAAGTTGCTCCAATAAAGGTCCATATGCAATAAATCAAAATATCATCTCCATATAAGCATTTTTTAAATAGTGGGAATGAAACATTGGTTATAATTCCCCCCACAATGTAAAATTCCCACTTACTCCATTTTATAGGGTTTTCAATCACTCTTTAGTCCCATGACTACACACATCAAATTCTTTCTTCCTTGATTGCAATCTTTTAAACTTCTTCGTTTGTCATATTATATTCATGCTTAATCTCCACAATGTTATAATGAAACTTCTAATAACATCATCTAAATGTTCCTAGTATTATCCCATACAAAAGGTTTTATATATATTTGTGTGGATCCTTAAGATAATTAGTGCTTGGTGATATTTTGATTACCCTGATGTCATACGACTGATGTGTTTGGGTTCAACAACAATATTTGATTTGTTAAGTTTTAACCTCAGCTTGTCATATCCCACTTGTGTGTTTATTGTACGGAGTTGTCATCTTCCCATTTTGACTTGTCTTCTCTTTGTAATCCTTAAGTTTTGTGTCAATATGAAAAATACTAGTGTCAGCCACTACCCACCCGATATCATAGTCGAATAAGTTGACTATGATCAAAGATCTTTCGACAATTTGAAGTATTGCTTTCCATGTTGAACCAATTAAGAATCTCCTCTTTATACTCCCTTTATGTTGGACTAGACTCTGATACCATGTTAAGTAACATGAATCGTTTTCTGCAAATGTACTAACATTGCAAATGTTATTGATGATTTCCAAATGCAGATTTGGCTCTCACATAAATATGAGAGGAAACATGTCTCTTCATGAGACATGTCTCTACGATTCATCACTAGTTAACATATTTAATAGTAATATAAATAACCATTTATGTAATATATTATTATATTATTATATAATAATATAATGATATATAATATATATTATATTACATATATATAATATATATTTTATATATAAGATATTTATCTTAACGATGATTTACCATCAACAAGGTCTCTCATGATAAAATCAATCCGACAGAAGCTACAACCTTAACACACATCCCTCACATATGTTAAAGTTAGTAGCTGCGATAGAGATGATCTCTAATTTTATGAGATTGAAATATGCTTGTTATGACAGTTATGGTCTTCTTCAGCTGAAAGAGATATTTGTGATTATATTTAACGTTATACAAAAAGACGTGTCATAGGTTATGCAAAGAGGCATGTGTATAGAAATGTGAAGTGTTAAATATGTGGAAATATGAATGGTCTTATTTTTGGACTCAAAGAGAGCTTCATGTGAAAGATGAAGGGTCTTATGCCGTCCATTTATATGATTGCTCAGTATATTGTAAGTCAGTCAAGTGAAAGCATTGTATTCAAATATTTATTATTAATAAAAGAGATATTTTTCTGGTATGGCTGGGTTTTTTCCCTTCAAGTGGACGGGTTTTCCCAGCATAAGTGTTTGGAGTCTTTTGTGTATTATTTATGCTTTTCTCTATTGTTGTTTATCATTATTTATGGGCTAAAAAATTAACATGGTATCAAAGCAAGGTTATAACAGCAATTTAAAAAATCCTCTTTTTGAGTAGAACAATATTTTGTTCGTTTAATATTACTCTTTCCCCCTTATTCGGGCAATACTATTTATTTGTTTATCTCATCTATCTTAGATTTAAGTTTCTGAACAGAGTAATGGCATTCAATGCTTGAGTTATATTGTATATTCGTTGTTCAATATATATTCTCAAATAGTTTGGTTGACTCTACTCTATCTCAGTTTGGTGGACCCTGTGTTGTTATCCATGATAGATTTTGCATGGCCCCTAGTCTCATTTTTTATAAGGGTCCACTTGGTAACAAAAAAGGTTGGTCAATGAGGTCAAGGTTCTTCTCTGAAATCTTGAAATCTCCATCTTGTTTTTCAGATCATCATGTTAGTTTTAGCATTCGCTTATACCATTGCAAAGAGCATCGAGTAGTTATAGTATACACGATCTGCTCTCTTCCTTAAGTCCTCAGTTATGGTATGCTATCGATATTCATCTTCAGAAGCAACTGGTGAGAGTTGCTTTGAAACAGCTCTGAGTAAGCAATTTGCATGATGGCTGAAAATACACATGTAATAGTATGTAATGGTTATGTTCTCCTCGTGTGATTGCTTTCCTTTGCCTTGTTGTATCATCCTGTATACTTTGGGCCCCAGAGCTCTGCCCCCCTCAATTAGTTCGAAGGCCATGGAGATTGTGGCAGTAGTTTTTGGACATAGCCCAGTCCACTTTGCAGTTGTGTGCAGAGATCATGCTGCTTTGAGAAGGATTATAGCGTCTCTCCCGAGGTTGCATAAGGCAGGAAATGTTCAATTAGAAGATGAATCACTGGCTAAAGATCAGAGCAGAAGCCATAGCAGCAATGATCGATTGAAGAGACGTGGCAAAGAGGGGAAACACCCTTGCTTTTGGCTATGTGAATTGGGAATGCAAAAATTCTTCTCCCCCCTATCTCCACCATGGGGTACGAAAAGGCCATCTAGTACCACTCACTCTAGATCGGTCAAACACTGGACCAGTCTTTCCAAGCAGCGACACTCCTCCAACAATTCTTGGCGACGACCTAAGACTCTGGATCGTCCACGGTTATACCCTTCTATGACTGATTTCTTTGTACCCTTTGTCGTTACCTTGGTTTGTCTGGTTTCATGTCTTATTTTGTTTCTTCTCAGTCACCGTTTGGTGCTCCTGCTTTGGTTGTCTCTTTTGTTTGTATGCTCAGTCCCATAAACCCTTTCTATGGTTTTTTTGTTGGACATTAATATTATTATCTTATCTTATCTTATCTTATCTCCGCACGATCGCGAATATTTTGAGCGTCAATGATGGAGTTCTCACCACCAAGCTCATAGGTATTAGCCAGTCTTGGCAATTTTCTTCAAAAGGTTGCTTGAGATCATTTTTGCAGAGCCCACACTATTTGGTGCCCAACGACCTTCAATGATCACTCTGATAAAACATGAGGAGCTAACTAGTCTCCATGCCGGATACTGTCATCTCGAACATTCACTCATGAAGTTTTTTGAATCTCAAGGAAGCAAAGAAGATGATTCTATTGTTCTTTGGTTGACCAGAGGTCCTAGATGAAGCAACAATCTAGTTGTGTTTTTCAAGATTACAAACATTTTGACTATGGATGGGGCAACATGCATTCTCCTTACCACGTTAGAATTGATATGCAACTATTTGAAATCTTTGTTAAGGTAGATGGATGCTTCTTTTTAAACATGTTAGGTTATGTTATCGGGTGGTAAATTAGTGGAACCAGACTTGCAGAGGATTGTGGAGAATATAACGAATATGGAGCAGAAAGTATTGTTATTCAAAATAAAGGCAAACTTCAATGCAAGTTCTCGATGGAGTTCTTCATATCCTTTCGGTTGTTTATCCTCATCACCAATTTCCTTCTTGATTGCCATCATCTCCTCTTCCATTCATCTGTTTTCTTGTTTATTGCAGAGTGCATTTACTCATTTTTGGCTTCATGTAGTATTCAATTCAGGACTATTCATGTTGATAAGTAGGAGATAATTTCATGTTGCCCTGATTGACATGAGATAGTTTTAGAGTCGAATATGTCAAAGTGATGGTCACGAGGATTTTGAAGGTGAATTTGATCTTATTTTGATTGCCATAGTAACTTGGCATCTACAGATTTGATAGAAAACGTCTACAGGTTTGATAGAAGTCTCCTTAAGGTTCTGTTTTTTTTAATAATTATGTGTTCAGCATATACAAAATTCCTTCAGTCTGTTCATTCTAGTAATTTCTTGGCTTCATTATATTATTTATTGTATTTTGTCAAAGCACATCTGGTGAAAGCAAATGAATTTTGGGCTTGAACGTTTTGTGTTGCTTGTGCATCTACAACTGCAGGTCGATATATGTAGACTTTGGGTAATTCTTTCTCTGACAGTTTATATTTGAAGCTCTTCAGTTTCTTTATGCATCTTCGGTTCTTGCATTATTGGCATCGTCCAGCATGAGTCACCATTCATATTTGACTCGAATTAATGAGACTGTTCATGTTTATTTTCTTTATACTGAAGCGCTCAAGTTGAGTAATTGTTGAGATTCATTGCAGTTTATGGTTTGTTGAAACAGATCATTAAAAGATGTGTTTGTATTGGTTTTGCGTTGAGCATTTGAGATTCGATGTGTACGCACACAGAGGAAGTGGATTTGCTATCGTGTGCCCAGAAAAAGGGCACAAGAACAAGAAGACTCCTTGGTCAATAACAATGGTAGACGTGGGCATTTTACAAGGGCACATCAAGATGAAATGAGGTAATGAGAGATTGTTGTAGTCATGGGACTAAATCTTCATTAAAAGAGAAAGATCTTATACAAGAAATGAATTCCTGAGCAAGGCTACTCGACCGAGGGAGATGTCTTTGAAAGCCCATATGGAAACGAAATTTCTTTTGTTGATTAAATTATGATGAAATATGTCATGTTGAGATTAGAGCACAAAGAGATAAGTATTTATGATTATATCTCTTGAATATTGTTTTTTTTAATAGTAATTTCTGTTAGCATTGATTGTCATGAGTTATTATTATCTCTCGTGGTTGCAGGATGCAATGGATTGGTGAGAGATAATGCAATGTTATTTGCAAAGTTCTGGCACTTTATTAAAAGAAGAAGATCGTATTTAGAGAGAGACTATTCCTATTCAAAGGTAGACTATTCAGCTTCAAAGGGAGATTACATGAACAAATGGAGATGTCCAACCCTTTGCAAGTTTATTCAATCGTTAGTCATCTTATTGTGGTGATTAAAGTTGTCTCTGTTGAGAGACAGTCTCTATTCTTAAAGTTGTCACTGCTGAGAGGGAGTCTTTGTTAAGAGAAAATCTCATTTATTAATGAATTCTTCTCTTGGAGAGGTTTGAGGTGATATCCCTTGTTCCACCCTCTGCGAGTAGGTATGGAAGACCACCCTCTACGAGTAAGCATGGTGGAAATGTATTCTTCTCTAGGAGAGGTCTGAGGTGAAAGCTCTCGTGCCACTCTGTGCGAGTAGGTATGGTGGACCACCCTCTACGAGTAGGCGTGGTGGAAATGTATCCTTGTATAGAAAAGGTTTTCAAATAAAAGTCCTTGTTATACGCTCTACAAGCAAGCATGGTGAAAGTCATGTGTGTGACTTCATTCTATGTGCTTATGAAGTAACTATGGTGGATTATATTATGTTGAGATAGCATATGTTATGTGAACTTATCATCTTTGGTTGCAGTTACATGGGCATGCCTGACTAAAGATCTCTCTCTCTCTTGCTAAGAGAGAGTGTTGGGATAGAGATGTTCATCTCTGATTTTATGATATTGAAATATGTTTGTTATGACCATTATGGTCATCTTCAGCTGAAAGATATATTTGTAATTATATTTAAGTTAACATTATACAAAACGACGTATCAAACGTCATGCGAAACGGCATGTGTATAGAAATGTGAAGTGTTAAATATGTGGAAATATGAAGGGGCTTACTTTTGGGACAGTGTTAAATATGTGGAAATATGAAGGGGCTTACTTTTGGGACTCAAAGAGACCATTGTGTGAAAGTTGATGAGCCTTATACAATATATGTATATAATTCCTTGGCATATTGTAAATCAATCAATTGAAAACTTTGTACTCAAATATTTTATCATCAATAAAAGACAGATTTTTCCTACGGGGCTGGGTTTTTCCCTTCAAGTGGAAGGATGTTCCCAAGATCAATGTTTTGAGTCTTTTGTGTATTATTTAAGTTTTTCTTCATTGTCATTATCGTTATTTCTAGGCTAACAACTTAACAACATCCACCATCAAAATTGAAACATGGTCCTTATCTCTTATTGTTTGGAAATGCTCTCTAAAGGCACCTCAACTAACATGCCAAAAAGCCTTCCATAGTCCTGAAAGTTGATTTTCAAATGCTCGGACATTAAAAAGCTCAATAAAATGCTAAGAATCTACAAGGGGACATAATAACTATTCAACAAAAACAAGATAACTCAGCATGGCATGCCCAACAAGTACAAAACAAAATTATTAAAACCCAACAGATATTTTTTTGATGAAAAAATATTAAAAGCCTCCCCATAAGGGAGTCATACCCAGATCGGCTCCTATTCTGGGAATAGGAAACTTTAGAAAACATAATGAAATTGCATTAACAATATACAAATATAGAGAGTTTATAGACATTATAAAAATTGTTTAAAAAGCAGAGTTGTCTAGGTATGGTAATTCTATCAATTACCTAATAACAGACTGTACATGTCTTGTGGTCATTAAAACTTTAGAACATTTTGTTGTTGTTGACACCCTCCCTAGTATCTTGCGGTCTACTTTAGGATGCCCTACTCATCTCCAACAATTTGTAGGGTTTGTCGATTTTTCCTCAAAATCATTGCAATTGTTCCCAATGTGTTTGAAATGCTTGAAAATGTTGAAACACATAGTCCAACTATAACTTGAAAAATGAAAAAAAAACTGTCAAAGAAAAATATGAAAAACCCTAAACAGGTTTACGGGTGGAACCCTAATTCCAAAAAATGATAAGAAACCTAATTGCTGAAATCAATTTTTGGATTAGGGTTTCATTGATAAATCTGGAAAAAATGGCAAACAATAAAATAGAAGCTACGTAGGTTTGAAAGATTTGTGATGCAAAAAATGTCATTTTTGACATGAAGAAAGTTGTGCAATTCCTAAATGCTCAACTTTGCAAACAAATAGATGCCTTTGATTTTGTAGTAGACTTTAAATGGATTTGAACCAAATTACAAATGAAAAATATATTTCAAATTTCGTCATAGAAAAATTTGCCCAAATAATTAATTGCTTCTAGATTAGGTTTGGAGCATACTACAAATGCAAGGCATCTATTTGTTTGCATAAGTTCAAGGTTTAAGAATTGCACACCATTGTTTGTGCCAAAAAAACATGTTTTTTGTAATATGATTTTCTACATGTTTTTAGCATTTGTTCCTCAACCTGCGAGACAAGTTCTTTGCTTGCATTATTTGTCAATAAACCCCAACTTTTGTTTTACAACCAACAACCCACATGTCATTTTCTAACCTACTATTGGGAGTATTCTGGTGGCTTGTGTCAAACAGAGTCGTACAAAACAGTGATGGTATTTTCTACACCAGTGCCCCAATATTTGTGGCAATTTTGACATTTAAAAATTGTTGTTTATTGCCTCCTCACAATTTTTATGACACGATTTTTCCAAATATTTTGTGCCAATTATCTGTTGGATTTTAATAATTTTATTTTGTACCAATTATCTATTGTGTATTTTTTTTTAATTATCTAGGAGTCAGATCAAGATAAATGGGATTATTATAATTGGGAGGTTATCATGTTTATCAAACTCTTTGTTGCAGATGATTAACGCTATCTTGAAGGATCTTTATGAGACGTCTGAGAAGAGTTTACCCAGATCCACGAGAGGTAGTTAAGCCATGTCGCAAACCCCGAAGGAGGTGCTGACCACCAAGTCAACAATCTCCCCCTCAGCACCGATTGAGGGTTCCACACCGACGAAAATGAAAGAGACCTCCTGAGATTCGAACCCGTGACCCAAGGCTCTAATACCAATTGTTGGTATGTTTGTCATTGAACCAAAAGCTTGAGCTGTCAATGAATGTCACAAACATTAGACTTACCCAAATCCACAAGAGGCGGTTAAGCCATGTAGTGAACCCCGAAGGAGGTGCTGACCACCAAGTCAACATATATATCGCATCAAGTGGTAGGCATTTGTACACTTGAACTTTTATTATCAATAAAATGATCTTTTGTTGTGTGGCTGGGTCTTTCCCTTCATTCTAGAAGGGTTTTCCCAGGATATCTTCTGGTGTTGATTTTCTCTCTTATGATTTTTTTATTGTTGTATTCCATCTTTAGTTTCTTAGCTCTAGTTTTAACACGGTATCGGAGCTACAACTCTCAAGCCCAATTGGCTCAGACTCCTCGTTTTGATGTTATTCTGAATAGCTTGAATTGATGCGCATAGAGGAAAGGAAGGGATTCAAACCCTTGACTATGCCATATCTATATAGCATTGAGTTAGATCTTCTAATCACCTTCTCTGTTCTACTCTTCAAGATTAGCTTCTTGTGTTCTCCATTCTTTAGCGTGAGCTCATATTCAGCATGTACGCACATTCAGCATGAGCATTTACATATTTCATTTTTTTAGTATTGTGCGTTTGACCTCACATTTTTTTGTCTTGTTCTGGCTGACATGGTCATTGAAATTTCAAATTTTTGGATGGTCGGATAATGGAAAAGATTATTATGCATATTCTCAACTTGTCTACTTCTGTAATTTATTGTGTGTATCTCATACAAATTAGTATGGGGTCAAAGACTCTTGCAAGGTACATCAGTTTTCTTCAAGTGTCTTTCTTTCATCGGAGGTGTTATTACTTTGGCGTACGCCATGTTTTCTTCAAGTCTTGCTTGGCTATCGAGAGATCTCGGCAATAGACAATATTTCAATGATTCAATACAAGCTTCCCTTTTGTATTGAATCTCTAAATTATTCTATTTTCTTGGTACCTAGCATATTGTTGTAGGTTATCAATTGTTACGTGTCCTTTCTAAAATATGAGGTGTCTTCGCATTGTGAGCTTGGAGGGTACGATTGCCAGAAGGTCAATCGTGGATGTTGGAGTTTGCATGTGACTCTCTTTACTTGGTGCAAGAGAGATTCGAAATAACTTCAGACTTCATAGTTTACCATGACATTTGTTAGTTCTTGGCAATGAGATTTTCTTGTCCTGAGTCTTTCGGGTGGTGCTTTGCAAGAGCAAATTTGAACAATATACTTCTCTTATTCGCCTCCTCTACAAAATGTGAAGATAAGTTTTAATTGCTATGCTTTTTGTTTGTTCTTGGCATTATTAGTATATCTCATGCCACCTCCATCTATCTTTATCTTTGTTACCTTCGGTTTCTCATTCTCTCCTTAACGTCAGGGTTTTTTAATCCGTTATCTTTCTTGGGTAACGTCAAGTCATTCGTCGATTCTCACCTTTTGATGCATTTATTTGTATTCTAGCGATCGTTCTTTAAATTGATTATGGTTTCCCTCGTATTGGCTCCTTCATTTTATTGCAGGATCTTTTCAATTTTTTTATTGAATCTCGTATTCTTTACTCATCTTTCTACACGTGTGATTCGAAAGGGCAGGAGATAATATTATCAAAACTCGTAGTAGCAAAAAAAGAACAATATGCCAAGTAGGAATACCTATCACGTTCTCCAACCAAATCTGCAAAACCACGCAGGTGATGAAGGAACCAAATCAGATCAAATATAGCCGCAAGACTGTAGGGATGAGCACCAAACTCAACAAGAATGATACTATGAGGAGTGAACCTGTGGCATCTGATGATGTGTCATAAAAGCAATGTTTGAACCCATTCGATTGAGGCCCAATCAAAACCAAAGAAAGAAGGCCCCCAAACCACTAAGCCATAAAGAACAGTCAACCGAACAAGGGAGTCCAAGAGGGAAGACTTAGACGAGGTATCCTGGAAATGGTGTCTAAAACATTGTTTCTCAAGCATAGCAAGAGAACCCATACCCTTACCAACTCTAGACTGAATCACCAATCTCATACAAAAGCGGGGCCTAGAAAACTTCACTCCCAGATACATATAAGAAAAAGTGATCTCAATCTCCTATCCCTGAAAAAAGAAGTGAAGGTGAGAATTCTTTAAGCAATTAAAGACCATAAACCGAGCCTTACTCAAATTAACCGCAAGCTGTCTCTGAACACAAAAGGAAGCCAAACCATCCAGAAGCCTCTGTAAACTCTCTCAAGAAGAAGCAAGAAGAACCACATCATCCACGAAAAGAAGAATGGAGATCAAAACCTAGTGTAAGTAGCAACCGTCACCTAGGAGCGAAGACTTCAAAAGGAAATCCTTAAGCTCATCAATATACAAACCAAACAAAGTGGGCGAGAGAGGACATCCTTGTATATGGTTGCATGCATTATCAAGATGATTATTCTTTAGTAAGATAAGTATTTTGACTTTTATATTTGGAAAGTATGTTTAATTTTTTTTTTGCAGGATGCATCAAGATATGAATTATAGCTCGAGGGGAGATGATGAGCTTTAGAGGGAAATTTAAGCTTCAGAGGGAAGCTTCATAATTAAGAGGGAGTGGTTATGGAATCCCCATCATTTTCATGCTTGTGGTATTTGTAAAATTTGAGACTTAAATGGAACTAAATCTTATTTTGTTATGCCTATTTCTATTCTTGTGTGAATAAATAAGATTGTAAGATCAGCTATGATAACTCTTTCACTATGCGATAGTGAACATCATGTTGAGAGAGTCCATGATGTCATCACGTTGAGAGAGTCCATGAACATTATGTTGAAAAAGTCCATGATGTCATCATGTTGAAAGATTTCGTAATGGGAGTTGGATGTCATGTTGAGAGATTCCATTACAATTCACATTGAGAGAGCCTGTGATTAAAGGCTTCACTGTGAATCTTACAAATCCGTCATGTTGAGTGATTCCATGATTATTAACAATAAGTAATTGTTACAGGTTTTCATGTTTGAGTGATTCCATGAATATGAGTAATTGTTACAAGTTTTCATGTTGAGTGAGTCCATGAATTTTATAGGATCTATATGATGAGATTTTATCATTAACATTGTGGTTGTAGTCTTGTGTGATTGTTCAGCTAAAGATCTCTATGTGGCTAAGAGGGAGTGTTGAAGATTGTAACTGCAATAGAGATCTTTATCTCTGAAAATATGGACATTATTACCGTTATTGTCACCTTCGGCTGAAAAGGACACTTATGTTGAATTATAATATTAAATATAATGACGTGTGTGTTGAGGCATGGAAATTCAAAGAGTTGTAATTATAATTGTTATAAAGAGTCGTTTTGGGAAATTGGAAAGACCTTCGGTTGGAATGTGAAGAGTCTCTCCTTAAGTTATATATATCGCATCAAGCGATAGGTATTTGTACACTTGAACTTTTATTATCAATCAATAAAATGATCTTTCGTTGTGTGGTTGGGTTTTTCCCTTCATCTAGAAGGGTTTTCCCAACATATATCCTGGTGTTGATTTTCTCTCTAATGATTTCTTTATTGTTGTATTTCATCTTTAATTTCTGGGCTCTAGTTTTAACATGTGCAAGGGCACCCTGAGGCCCAAGTTTTAGGGAGAGATCCAAGCCACCTTCATTTGCATTATATGCATAAGCATGCACACTCGCTTCGCCATAGTAATGACAATGGTATGAGAGAAGAGCAAGATGAAGGCGGTGGTGATAATGATGGCATGAATGCTAATATCCGGCCACAGGCCACTAATCTGCTCGCTCTTTCATATCAAGGAGAAGTATATGTATTTGATAGTGTGCCATCAAGAAGCTTCAATCGGTGCTTTTGCTCCTAGTGAGTGGTGAACTATCTCCTAGCATATCAAGCTATTTACACTCATCAACATCAAAAAGTTCTGGCAGATATTCCACAGCATTTGAGCCAGCCACAAAGATTCGCATTACTTACTAGATTTAGAGAACAAAATAAAAACAAGGAGCATTGTTTCATAAGAAGATTTGTCTCACTGCATGTAAAAAAAATTGATGTTAGGGGGTGCATAGGTTCTGATTTTGAAAGTAATGGTGGAGAATGCACCATCAGTCTTTAATATACATGTAGCTAAATTTGTTGAAGTTGTGTAGGTTGCACTTCGAGATCCAACATTGGTTGTTCATGAATGGATTGTTGATGCCTTGCACGCTTGTCTTTGTGTTATTGAAAAGAGAAAGACATGTTGACGGGTTCAATGGAGGTGCATGGGTTGGAGGCTCTCTGCTATGCTCTGATGTGATGAGGCGTCAGGATGATGAGATCTAATCCTTCAACTTTCACAAGGACTCTCCTTGGATCATAACACTCTGTCGGAATGGAGTCATTTGCATAACTGGTGATGTGAGTAAAAAATAAGATGTTGGGTAAGCTCTACAAAGAACAGACTGTATTTTTCAATCTTGTTCTGCATGTCAGGTAAAAAAATGCTTCCAGCAGGGCGGACTATTCAGGTTAATATAATCAAAACTTAACATGTGTTGAAGGCTCGTTATAAGCATGGTGTGAGGAGACTTGTTTATACAAGTACATTAAACATTGTGTATGGGTTTCCATTTCCGGCAGAATTTGTTCTTTCACTTATTCACTCTTATTTTCTTGGCATTAAAACAATCTTGTTAACTGCCATGGGCGCCAATACTTTCATCCATTTGTGTCATATATGTCTTCAGGTTTGAGTCTTTTCATAACTGGTGATGTGAGTAGAACAAGGATGTTGGGTAGGCTCTACAAAGAGCAGACTGTATTTTTTTTATCTTGTTCTGCATGTCAGGTAAAGAAACACTTTGAGCAAGGCGGAATATTAAGGTGAATATAATAAGAACTTAACATGTGTTGAAGGCTTGCTATAAGCATGGTGTGAGGAGACTTGTTATACGAATACATAAAACATAGTGTATGTGCTCCTATTTCCGGCAGAATTTGTTCTTTCATTTATTCGCTCTTATTCTCTTGGCATTAAAACAATCTTATGACTGCCATGGGTGTTGATATTTTTATCTGTCTGTGTCATATATGTCTTCAAGTTTATAGTTTGAAGGTTTTTGTTGTTTCCTCTCCATTATGTCCATGTCAAAGGGGATATGGAAAGAAAAGTAAAGGGAAAAGCGTGGAGTCTTTCATGGCAGAAGCTCTAGTTCTACACGGCAAAATGGAGGAGCCAGAAATTCTATTTTCAGGGCTCTGCAATTTTATTATATGGAATACCATGCACAGGCCTGCAGGTGATATTGTAGCAATTTTTTTCGCCATTGTGCCCATATGATTCTTTGTCTCTAGCAGAGATCTCTTATCTTCAGCATCTGTCTCTAGCAGAGATCTCTTATCTTCAGCGTTTGTCTCTAGCAGAGGTCTTATCATCAGCGACAATTGTCTTAATGAAAGGGAATCATGCATATTTATCTCCCTTGACAATTCTTTCTTGGCATTTATTTCATTGTAACGGCACCTGTGACAGCAGTTTTATTCAAGAGCCTCGGTCTTCTTCAGAGGCTCCGTTCATACTGTCTCGGAGGCACCTAGATCTGAAAATGAGTATTTTGCTAGAAGGTTGGGTATAAATAATTGGGTCACATTGAATCACAAAGGTGTTGCTAATATTGTGAAGAAGATAATTGCAGACTTGTTCATTTCAATATTCCATCCAAAACTCTTGTAGCAGCTGGTGGTCATTCTTGTGGCATAGAACTCAAGGTGCTTTAGCCAGTAGGAGTGAACGAAAAATTTCAAATTGAATGGAATTATTGGGTGGAATAATTTTTTAAGAACATTGTACTGCAAAGAGATAAGTATTTTACTTTGAGTATTTGATCATGAGTCTAATTATACTAGTGATTTCTATTAAAGTTGATCTTATAAGCTTTTAATATCTCTCTTGCTTGCAGGATGCAACAAGAATTAATGAGATGAGGATGTTGCTTATAATTGAATTAATAATATATTTTTGCATATGGGATTCAAAGGGAGCTTCTAATTTAGAGAGAGATGTTCAGCTTCAGAGGGTGTTGTTCTTAGTTGAAAGGGAGTTTTTATAATATCCCTACCTTTCTTATACATGCTTTTGGTTTTGTTTGACACTGAAACTCCTGTTGGAAAAGAGTTTTTAGTTGTGATTTCCCTTCTTGTTAGATTTTGAGATTCTTGTTGGAAAAGAGTTTTTAGCAGTGACTTCCCTTCTTGATAGATTTTGAGACTCTTGTTGGAAAAGAGTTTTCAGCTATGATTTCCTTTATTGTGAATTTTGAGACTCTTGCTGGAAAAGAGTTTCAACTGTGATTTTATGAGTTGTTACTCATGAGAAATTGAAGATATAAGGTCAACCTGATAACTCTATCACTAATGAGAGATTCATAGTGAGCATCACATAGAAAGAGTCCATGGTGTCATCATGTTGAGAGATTTCATGATGGAAGTTGGAAGTCATGTTGAAGAAGTCCAAAACTGTACCATGTTGAGAGAATCCGTGATAAAATGTTGGTTGTAAACCTTACTAACTTGTCATGTTGAGAGATTCCATGAAAATCTCATGTTGAGCAGGTCCGAGATTAAAATTGATTGTGATTCTTGCAGGTTTTTCTGGATGAGAGATTCCATGACAGCATCACGTTGAGTGATTTAGTGATGAAAGTTGATTGTGAGTTTTGCAGGTTTTTCATGTTGAGACATTCCATGACAGCATCATGTTGAGTGAGACCGTGATGAAAAGTTGAATGTGATTTTTGCAGGTTTTTCATGTTGAGTGATTCCATGAACCATGTTTTGGATCTATGTGATCACAATTTATCGACATTTTCGGTTGCAACCTTGTGTGAATGATAAGCTAAAGATTTCTCTCTCGCTAAGAGGGAGAGTTTGTAATGGCCCTTGTGGACTAGCTTGTAATATTGGAATGATGTTCTCAAAACTTTAATTTACAAGAGACTTCTTCCCAAAAAAAATTTCAAATATATAAATTTAGTTCTCTCAAAACTATGAGATGTTTTTCTTATTCAGCAATTCTTATAGAGATAATATTGTCTATTTAACTTAAAACATCTTAATTTGGGCATTAATATGTTTATGGAATGTATTGTAGTGGAATGTTGATATATATAATGGGCCTGCTTATTCTGATATGTAATGAACCCAATGTGTGTGTAGTATTTATATACTAATGTAGTTATTTGTTGTACTTAATGTCTTAGAATTGATTGCTAATTATATTTCTTTGATATATGCTGTTGACTGCAATTTCTGATATTGCTTCTCCAGAAATGATTAGAGGTGTAATGTATCAAATGTATGTTGTTGGCAAACTTCCCAAGTGTGATGCTACTGCTTACAGTACTGTATAATCTACTAACTTATATCCTCTTATTTCTCCTTGATACTTGTGCAATGTCAGTATACTGGTCTGTGATTAGGATTATCATTTCTTTCCTATATTCTCTCCTTATTAATTTCGTGCTCTGTCTTCCTCTATCTGCCTTCACCTCTGAGTCCACATCTAGTTATCTGATGTAGTACTGGTACTGGCGATGATCTGGTTTTTTGGGAAATCGTTGATGCTTATGTGCTGTTAGATCCTTCTCTTCAAATATTCATTGAGATGCTTGAAAGATAATATTCACGTGTGTTTCTCCAAATGATAACCATTATTCATACCCTGGTATATTGATGGATAATCTCTTTGATTAAGCTCTGAGTCTGCAATTATATAATTCAATGTTTATACTAAAAACTGGATAATGCTTCCGAATGCATAGATCACATCGACCAATAGCAAGGAATCACCTAGGATCCGCATACAAGATATCTATTGTATATCTTCTAGCACTCGAGACTTAGAGAATTGTTCTGGTGAATAGATATATCTTATATACTGAATTATTCCACAGTTTGTGTAATGGCCCTGCCAACTGGACTACCAATTGGTTCAACAGACTATGATAAGGGAATCACAAATATTCCTCCTTACATCCACGTAGCTATAATGGTAATCATATATATCTCCTTCATCGTATCCTTTTCTATCTCTATTTCTTGCAATGAATTCCTCTATCTCTGTTGCCTTGATTCATGTCCACGCTCTAAATTCTCAGCTTCTGTGCGTATGACTAGCTTCCTGAAAAAATGGGTTATTGGAGACTCTTTTATGCTCTGATTTATTAATCTTGATGGTATTCTTTGCTCCCTTCATAGCTCTCTCCTTTGTGCGTATGAATAAGATAACTCCTATATTCTCTTGAGCTGTCACTTTCTACCCTTTTCCTAATCGATGTCATTGATGGAGATCTTTGTGCCGTTATTATGGTTTGCTAGCTGCTTCTGATGAATCTAGGATGATATCGTTGTTTTTAACTAATTCTTCCTGTATGTGATTTTTATCCTAACTCCCCCTTTCTGTGATTGCCGTAAGTCCTTTATACTTGTGCTGGATGGAAGAGAGAGGCGCAACTCTTCAGAGGTTGTCATCCATCAAAATTAAATTGCATTTTAACTATAGGATTACTTATATTTATCATTTAGATATTATTATATATCGTTGTTGATATATATTATAATATATTTATATTGTAGATCTTCAAATTATATTAATATTTAATTAATGATATTTATTATAATAGTGATGGTATTTGAAATATTATTTAATGTTATATATTATTTATTCTTTAATTATATAATTCTTTTGTTATTATTATAATAATAATTTAATCAAGTATATTGTATTTAGTATTAATTTTATATATATATATATATATATATTCTTTAATCTTATATTTAATTATTATTATTAAATTTTGTGCGGAAAAGGGGACATTACAGAGCTTGAGATTGTAGCTATGCTGGAGATCTTTATCTCTAGAAACATGGACATTATTATCATTATGGTCACCTTCACCTGAAAAGGACATTTATGATAAATTGTAATATTAAATATGTAAGACGTGTCATACAACATGTGCTGAGGCATGGAAATACAAAGAGTTGTATTTGAAAATAAAGAGTCACATTTTGGGAAATTGAAGACCTGGTTATAATGTGAAGAGTCTCTATATGTAATATATATTGTATCAAGCAAAAGGCAATGTACACATGAACATTTTATGATCAATAAAGTGATATTTTGTTGTGTGGTTGGATTTTTCCCTTCAATTTTGGAAGGGTTTTCCCAAGGTAATTTTTGAGTCTCTTGTTTCAATTTTGGTTATTCCTTATTGTTGTTTATCATTGCTTTCTGGGTTAAAATCCTAACAAGCCTTAGTTCTCCTAGTAGAAAGGATCAAGTGAACCTCCAACATCTTCAAAGAAGTGTTCAATGCAATTATTGTCACAAATTTGGTCACATGAAAAAAGATTACAAGAAATGATTGGCAGCCATGTAATCTTCATAGGAAGCATTTCAGCAGAAGGCCCTAGTTGCTCCTCATCCTGATGAGGTTGCCTCCTATGCATTTTGATCAGAAAATATTATGGGAGGGATTTAATAATTTTTCTTCAAAATTATGTGATGGGTTTTTATAAGTTTTTCTTTAAAAGAATTGTGAGATTTTGCCATTTTTCCTCAAAAACGGAGTTTCATATTCTCTGATTCTGTTCCAAGTTTTGATCGATTTTTCACCTCAAAAGTCATGTTTTGGTTGATATTTCACCTCAAAATTGTGTTTGGTTTTGGTCAATTTTCCTACTCAAAAATAATTTATAGCTTTTTTAATTTGCGACGTTTATGTAGGATTTTCAATCAAGGATTTTTGTTTTAAGGTTTTGACCTTTTTCCAAAAAAAAAAAAAATTGTAACTTCAAATCAGGCATCTTGCAACCTATTTTGGGGCATTTGGCAAATCTGGAACAATTTGGAAGGTTTGTAGATTTTTTCTCAAAATCGTAGTTGTCGCTCTCATATATATCTTTCTTTACAAGGAACGACAATTATGTTATCTAACATCAAGTTGGACATTTTCTAGGTGATTTCTAGTCAGAGGTTTTGCACATTTTGGGAAGGTTAGTGGCAGACTCATCTTAGTGGTAGAGTCAATGGCAAGCTCTTGTCTCTTGTCGCAAACCATTTTGAAGGAGAAAAACTTCTCTTCTTTCCAAGATACTATTGGTCATTGCAATTCTACAAATTCAAATTTGGGGACTGCGAAAGAATTCATTTTCTTCATTTAAAAAAAAGTTTTCTAGGTTTTCATAATTTCAAAAAATTATTTGGGAGTTAGATCAAGATAAATGGGATGAGCATAATCATTACCCATAAACTGACGAATCTGACTAAACATTTATGTAGGATAATTACCTTTTGCGTACCTTAAAACACCTAAAAGTGACAATTTAGATGACAAAATCCGTTGCTCACTCCATAAAGCTAGGGTTCACTACAAAATTCATAACAATTAATTTTTTGGGCAATTTTTTTGTGGAAAAATTGAAAATTTAATTTCCACCATTTTTTTGTAATATGGTTCAAAGTTCAAGCCTATATAGGGTTTACTGCAAATATTAGGCATTTATTTGGTTGCAAAAATAGGCGTCTATTTGGATGCAAAAATTTGAGATTTAAGAATGGTGGAGCTTTGTTTGTGCCAAAAATAAAAAGTATTTTCTGCAAGTTTTTAGCACTTGTTCCCCAATCTCGTGTGGCATGTCCTCTGCCTACGTTATTTGTCATCAATCCCTAACTTTTGTTTTGCAACCAGCAATTCACATATTGTTTTACCTACGATTGGGAATCTTTTGGCAGCCCAAGCTAGACAAAGTCAAACAAAAACACAAGATTTCCTGCACCAATAATTATTTTTTATTTTTGTGTGATTTACACATTTTAAAATCATTGTTTTTAACCTCCATCCACTATTTTTATGAGATTCAAAATTTTCAAACATTTTTGCCACAATTTCCAAGAGTTTTCGACCAGTATTTAGATCTACTTTGTACATTTGTGGCCATAGTTACACCGCCCTAGGGGACAAAGGGATAGGGGAACAAGGTTTCCGGGAGGGGGGGACGGCTGAGGGACGGCGGCAAGGGACTGCGGGGGTTATATATACTGTACATATGGTACTTACCATGCTAGTTATGAAAAGATTCATTGCAATATAAGATATAAAGACGTAAAAGAGTAAATACTTTTACATTGCAATGAATTGGAACATCAAACAATGCACATAAATAGTCAAATCAGCAAATAGCTAACACCAGGACATCCCCCCTTCCTCAGCAGAGGTGGTGGAATCGAGTGGCACCACTGGGGACAGGGGAACGGAATCCCTGAGTCCCTGGTGCATCTCCATCCTCAGTGAGTGGGGCAAAAGGGGGGGACGCATCCCCATGTTACTATGCTTGTGGCTATTCAGGTAGTATGGATTTTTGCCTCAAAAAATATAGTTGGGGTTTATAATTTTCACTTAAAAACTATTTTTCTGATTTTATGAGTTTTTTCCCGTTATAACATTATTGTGTGGGGTTTTCATAATTTTTTGTCCTTTAAAAAGTTATGGGGTTTTCATAGTGTTTTTCCTTAAAAGATTCTAGCAGGGTTTTCTTCCTCAAAAATTAAGGTTTGCTCCTATATGATCTAGTCAATGTTCCCACCATTTGAGAGGGTTCTCTGGTTTTGGAAAGGTTTTACCGCTTTTTCCTTAAAAGCAATGTTCTGTATGCTAATTTGTGTGTCAGATTTTATGCCAGCAATCTCTTTGGGTTTTTAATTCTATTTTCAAAAATAGTTTTGGAGTTCTCCAATACACAAAGTTGTGTGGGATTCCTTTCTACAGTTTTATTCATTTGAAAAACCAATGCTTTGTAAACTTCACTTTCAGGGTTTTGTCGATTTTTTTCAGACATCGTGGCTTTTTGCAGTATGGTTTTTAGTCCTAGTGTTCATCTACAAAAAGTACTTAGCTAATCATGGTATCTTGCAATCTTTTGGGGCGCATCGTTCTCATCTACAAAATTTTGTAAGGTTTGGTATTTTTACTCGAAATCGTGGCAATTGTTCTTAGTGTCTTAATAAGGAAGGACAATAATGTTATCCAACATCAGGTTGTACATTTTGTGATGATTTATGGTCAAAAATTTTGCAAATTCTAGGAGGGTTAGTCGCAGAATCATCTCAGTGGCAGAGTTTGTGGCAAGTGCTTGTCTCTTGTTGTGGAGCATTCTAAAGAAGGGGGCAACCTTCTATGTTCTTTTCTAGATGAATTTTGGCTACTCTTGGTCATTGGTGTTCCATTGATTTGGGGAGGGTCTCAATAGCATCAAAATGTTCTGAAGAATTTATGACCACAAGATATGTACAATCTTTTGCAAGGTAGTTGATGGAATGATCATTAAGGGAGGGTATTAGAATATTTTTAGTCTCCTAGGTTCTCACTATGTTTAGCTTGTTATTCTAGAATCTTAATTAATGTTCATTTAGGCTTTATTATTAGTTGTCTTGATCTGATCTATTTCTAGACGTCTTTATTTAGACAACTTTTCTTTTTAGTAATGCTCTTTAATAATGTCTATAAACTCTATATATTTGAGTATTGTCAATACAATTTTAGTCTGTTTTTTAAAGTTCCAGTCCTGCCATACTTGTGAGCCAAGGGGCCAAATGAATCTGAGGTTCATTCCATACCCTTGGGCGTAGATGGGAAAGACAATCTCCCAAAGTCCTATTCAACTTTTCCATTGGATACCTAATATGGTTTACTATGGGAACAACTACAGGCCATGAAATGAATATGAATACTTTAAGGTTACTTTGATTTTAATAAAGATTATTTGTATACGGTCGCAGAGATGTTAATTAATATTGTTTACGGGACCTAACATAGGATTTTCTCTTAGTTGGCATTACAATCATGTAAATTTGTTATAGAACTATATTTGTTAATAAATTGCATTTGTTGGAATTGTTATTTTTACAAAAAATCAGGTAATATCCCAAAAGGGAACAATACACAACAACAGACAGAAAATATAATAGATTTATAATTTTCCATTAAGCAAAAACATTTAAGCTTTTCTAATTCAACAAAATATATCAGTACAGACACAACACTGCACACCTTCCCGTATAAAAGTAATAAAGTATAATATGTAATGATGTCCATCTGATAAAGTTTACCACTTAGTTGAATGACAACACCAAGTACATTAAACAGACAAGCCTGTGGTGCTTAAAGAAAGTAAAACTGAATTGAAGTCTTGAGCATATTTGTGGAAATTTTGCAGAAAACATGCCAATACGAAGTGTACCAACAGCCAACTAGTGCTTAAAGAAAGCAAAAACTGAATTAAAAAATTTAGTATAGTTATGGAAATTTCATTGAAAACATACCAATACCAAGTGTACCAACAACAATACCAATAATATCTGCATCTTTTGCTCGCTCTACAAGATAATACCTGAATCATTACCAGAACATAATGGTAACATAAGCTTATGTACATGCTTGTCATAAATAATGACATAACCAATATCAGTACAACTAATTATCTTGAATTGCTAACCAAGGAAGACAGATTTTGAAAATGCAGCATCATTAGATAGAAGACTCGGCAAAACTCCATATCTACAAAGAATACCAAAAGAATCAAATACTTTCATATAAGCTGATCTACATACCTGCGTTTTAAGGTCTTATTCTGGCTTGGAATTTCTTTCAACAAAATTTTGGACACAGGATCATATCTAGCTGCAAAAAAGTCATGAAATTCATATTAAATAATGCTCCATTTACAGTATAGCACAGGCAAATATTTAATGCTCTGAATTATTGAGATCATTACACAGGTCAAGGGGACTCAAAAGCAATCAAATTGAGAATTACAAGTATAGGAATACCAAAGGATCTCCAAGAATTGAACATGTATATCACAATACGACGACAAAAGAAACTGGAGTCTGAAGCAGGGTGCCCAAGATAAGTTTGAAAAATGATGCCATTTAATAATAGTAAACATATCTGTGTAAATAGATATTCTCAAGAAAAGTACACAAAGGAGCCCATTGAAGCTGAGGAGATCAGGTGTTGCTCTATTATATATAAAACTACCCAATGGAAGCAGTTTTCAGATCCACAATTAAACACCTCCTAGATTTCTAAAGACTAATACATGCCCAAAAGCTTCAGTTTTTTACAGCAAAACCTGACTAGTGGACATAAACTCAAACCTAATAGATTTGGAAAAAAAAGTTGGCATAATGATGATGCGCAACAAGGATATAAGTGTCAGATTGATTGGATCTGTTAAGTTAGATTAGAATTATTGTTGATTAGTAATACTGATATTTTTTAATTTTATTATCTCTAGAATAATGCTCTTACTAATTTATAATTCTTTGCAGGTTGCTGCCATAATAATGAGGCAATGATATTTCACAAGAAATGTAGATAATTCTGATATTGATAATACTTCAATTATTTCTGAAATTGAATCACAATTTGTGAGTATAAGGAGAGATCGAACTCCAAATGACTTGCACTAATATTTTTGTACTTGTCATTCATCAATCTCATTTGATATATATATATCTTGATGAGACATGTCGATGTATAGACATGTCCATATTGTTATCTCAACCGATTGTTATCGGTAACGTAACAAACATAATTAGATACAAATCTGATATATAATCAATGAAATTTATGTTTATCAAAACATCATATTGACAGCAGTAATCATGTTCAATATTGATTAACTCGATACTCATTTAGATGTCAATGATAATCATATTCAATATCGACTTAATGCAGATCAATGAATACAGATTTATATTTGGAAACTAACAGTAATGATAATTATTCATTAGGTTGATTGTCATGAATGGTAATTTAATTCTCAAATAATCGATATAATGATTTATGATTTAATATTTATTTATGTATGTATGTATATCAATATACTCGATGTATATTGATATACATGCATACATAGAAACATAGATCATTCTATTGATAATTATCATTCATGTTTATCTGACCAAAGCTATCATTATTAACAAGATCATCATACTAGCATTGTCATTGCTGCCAACAATATGATCTACAGGTCATAGATCAGCTATATCGATGGACAGTTTGAACAAAAAGACAGAATTGTAAATGTTAGTGTACCGGGTAAAACACAGTCAGATGTAGTAAACTAGATGCGCGGTAAATGGGTGATGAGCTATGATGTGTGGTTGATAGAATATGTCTATCAGAGGCATGTGAATGGGTTTGTGAAAGAATATCTACCGGAAATTCAGTTGAGGTGAAGATTTGATTAAATCTATAGGTCATAATATAAAGAACAAGTAACCAGCAAAATATACTTCTCTAGATCCAGTAATACAGTAAAGACTATGTTGTTATTTGAAAAGTAAAGTGGTTAGTTGAGATTGTGCCAACATCAAGGTACAAAATTCAAGGATATAGTGCTTGCTCATGAAATTTGAATTGCTTTTGGGAATACGGATAACATGTTCAGGGTTTTTCCACCACCTTAAGAACAGTATAAAGATCAATGTACGGTTATGCAAGATATGCTTAGTTACCAATTCGCAGCATCCTGGCTTAGAATCGGAAGCAGATTCCTTCTGATGCGGATGCACACGCTGGTGCCCTATGGATGGGTGCAGGAAGCGCATCTTGGGCATTTGTGTGCATCCACAGGCCCAACATCAAAAGTGACGCACTTTTTTGATTAAAAAACAACTTATTAGTATTATGTGATATACTTCTTTTTACAATGTACAGTCTGATGACCTAAGCTGCTGAAACTTGTCAACCTTGATTACTCAATGTAGCAACTGCTTGTATTCAGACTAGCCTGACGTAAACTCGCCGCTTATTTTCTGAATCTTGTCAATTTTCTTGCTCAACTTGGCAACTGTTTACATGTAGACAAGGCTGGTCTAAACTACTAGAATGAGTACAATATGTCTTCTATTTTTAAGCTGTTCTAGATAATTAAAAATATGTTGTTTACTTAAGTTCTTCTAGGTAAGATCAAATTCTAGAAAACCAAAAACAAAAGCAAATAGTCCTAGAAAAATTGAATTTACCTTTTGCAATTGAAATTGCACTCCACAAAGTAGGCTTTTGCAACATTCTTAATTGCACATCATTCTTGTATTGTCTTCACAATGCCTGAGCCATGGCTTTCAGCTTGATCACTTTTGGCTAGACCGTTTCTATTATGCAATTTGTCAATCTTACAAGTAAATAAACTTTTGCAATGAAAAATCTGATGACATGAGTTGTTGAAACTTTCCAATTTTAATTACTCATCTAGAAATTTCTTCTATGCAGACCAGCATATGTAAACAGCTGCTTAGTTACTCGAAGTTGCCAACTTTATTGATTAACTTGTCAATTGTTTATGTGTAGACAAGACCGATATAAACAACTGTCAGATTGAGCACAATATTCCTTCTACTTAACCTGTTCTAGACAAGTAGAACTGTTCAAAACAGCTTAACTACAGTATTGTACTTAAGCTGTTCTAGAGAACTGGGTACAAATGTTGAAGTATCATACTATCAAATGATTTAATTTTGTATATTTCTTGCATTTCTTTATATGTGTGTGTGTGTGTGTGTGTGTGTGTTTGTGTGTGCATGTTTATGTGTGTGTGTGTGTGTAACCCCCGAAAACAATGTGTGCATCTATGCACGTGCATCAACATTTGCACCCAAATCGACAACTTAGAAGATATGTTCTTGGTCCTATCCCAACCATGGTTAGAATTTATAGTAATAAGATCTCCATTCAGAATATTTCTGAAGTACTTTCTTGGAGACAATCCAATATATATGCTTTCCTCTATTGATATTCCTAGACATTGTGCCATATGGGACAAAATGTAGGAGAAAAAAAATCCCAAAACATAATCATTGGAATTTCCAGAATGATAGATTTACCTCTTTATGTCGTATTTATTGGTTAAATGATAAACTTCTCTAATATAATCCATCACTTTGAGGTTATCCAACTATCCTAGAGATAGCAGGGTCCTAAGAAAAACAATTATTGGAAGATCCAAGAAGAGAATCTCCCAAAGTTCCCCAATATTACTATTGAAGCTTTTTCTAGCATCTCTTCTTTGTTGCATTGTTTCAAGCTGGTTAGGGATAACCATCTTTTGCATAGCTTCACCTTGGGAGTGGCATCTATTGAGTGATGAAGGGATACTACAATGTGGTGAAGTTCATGAATGGTAATGTGTCAAGTTCCTCCTAGCACTAAATATAGACATCCAAAGCTTGGCCTAGCTAAATTCCTTTTGTCATTGATATGTCATGCTAAGATTCTCACCAAGGAAACAATCAAAAGGAAAGCTACTCTAGTCTTAGTAAATGTCCCTTTGTCTAGTCAAGGTATAAGAAAGTAATCACTTAAATTATATTTGCAATTATATCAGGTACTCCAAACAACTTATTGGATAACCCAAGACTGAAATGACTAACTGGGAATTTCTTCAAAAATCATTTTGAGTACTTAAGCACCCAATCAAACTCAATATTCTTAAAGGTTTTAGCGATTGGTGTCAAGTATGAGTGGGTTGAAGATTTGATTGGAAAGTCAATGAAATAATAGAACCTTTAATAGCAAGGAAAATTAATGGACTAGTTACAATAAGAGGTGGTCATGACATGTCCCTATAGTCGCACATTCAAATGATGCAAAAATCTAAAGAAGCCAACCCACTAGAAGTGTCCACTTCTAGAAACTAAATAGAGTTAAAAACTGCTATGATACAACACCCCCTAAAGAAGGAAGAAATAAAGCATCTAACCCTTGAAATCCCCTCCAATGGGATATATTAAATTAAATTTGTAGTAAACTGCTTAAGGGAAACCTCAAACTTTATGATAGAGAGCTCCTCCCAAGTATCACGATGAAGAAGTGCTAGCACTTGACACCTATTCAACCAACAACAACAACGACATTTTGGAAGTTAAAGGAAAGGAATGGATCTTGAACTACGAGTTCAAATTTAAGTTTGTAATTTGATAGTTAAAAGAGATTTTAGAGTTATTGGTATCTTGAAATGTCAGAAATAATACCCATTAGAGGCTCTAAATATTTTCCAAGAGGTTAGGTTTCTTCTTAGACTTAAGGAATATTATGATAATAGAAAGCTTCTATTATTATCTAATGGTTTTCTATTTGTAATCTATTGTAAATATTAGAATGTTTCTAATATTTAGTTAGTTGTTAGTTACCTGATAGCTAGAATAAAATGTTACTATTCTTTACGATTGTTTCCTAAGGAAACATTGTTTATTGATTTGTATATACTATATATTGATCTATTGATCCCTATTAATAACAAGCTAATATTTTTACCAATTACTTTGTTATAAGGTATTAGAGCAAATACTCAAAAAATCTTTCATTTTTTTGAAAAAATTCGAATGAAGTTTTTTCTGTTTCTGTGAAAAAAAAAAAAAAAATTCAGTGCATCCTTTTCAGGGGTGTGATTTGAAAACAACAAATAAGGTTTTTTTTTTCTAGGCATCATTCTCTTCATTGTTGGACCACGATTTATAGTTTTTTGGGTACCTATCTGCTAAACCCATTTTTTCAAATACATGGCTCTTTTTTTCCTGATTTTTCAACCCTCTTCATGGTTGTTTTTTGGTCTATTACAGAAGTCTAGGATTTTTTACCAACCTCTATTCTTAATACACGTCTAGCAACTGTAATATTTTCCTACAAATTCTGCCATTTTTTAAGCTTTTTTCAGCCCAGGCCAGTTTTTTCAAAACCTTAGTTTTCTATACCAGATGTGGATTTATCGACAACTCAACTGGGTTGTCGTTCATTTTCCTAGCTGCCTCGATTTTTGTACCTTGATTTTCAAGCCACCATATCCAAAATCAAACAACGTATTATTTTGGGGTTTTTTGAGCTCTCTCCTAATTACCTCTTCATTTTTGGGGGTCTTCTAAAACTTTTCCTCGAAGTACGTGCCTTATAGATTTTCATAATTTTTACAGAAAAATGTGCTATGGCATCTTTGACTAATATTCTGCTTGAAGGAAATCAGAAATTCAATGGTCGGAATTATCGCACATGGAAGCAATGGATGCTAACGATCTTTGAATCTCAAAATACTAATCAGATTGTTGTGGATGTTAGACAACGTCCGGCTATAACTAGTACTGATCAAGATACATGGAATTAGGATAATCAAGAGATGGTAATGCTTCTCAAATTATTAGTAGTTGATGATCAGATTCCTCAAATTCCATCCAACAAGACAACTATCGAGCTATGGGAACATCTCAAGAAACTCCATGACTTCAGACAAAAGCAAGGCCTTCTCAAGAACTCTTTGTTTTCTATTGTCATGGATGAGCAAAAATCGCTCCAGGAACACTTGAATAAGATTTGGGATATCTGTGATCAGTTGCTTGTCGTTGGACATAAGATGGAGAAAGAGGACATTGTGGTAATAACCCTCAAAAGTTTACCCAAGTCCTACAAGCATTTTATCGAAACTCTCAACATCACTTCTACTGGTGTTGATCTAAAGTTCATGAATCTTTGCACACTTTTGCTTCAGCAAGATCGGTGGAAACAACAATTCAATAGCAGTTCCAGCTCCACCTCCACAGAGCAAGCGTTTGTTGTTAAATCCTTTCAAAAGGATAAGGGCAAATCTCATTGATAGCAATCTTCTCAGCAGAAGTCATCTGCTACAGCATCAGAAGGCTCCAAGAAGAAAAACATTCAATGCAACTACTACCACAAGTATGGTCACATAAAGGTTGAATGTCGGAAACGCTTACCTGCCCAAGCTACGCAATCTAGTTCGCAACCCAAAGCGAACAACACAGAACACACTGAGCAGATAGAATTTTCCTTTTATGCCTTCATGGCTAAAAGACCTATAAATCATGTGAAGTTGTCGGCCTAGTACGTTGATTCGAGTACCTCTCATCATTTCACCCACCACAAACACTAGTTTACTAACTAGCAGCCTTTCAGAGATTCAATTATTTTTTGTGGAGGGGAAGAGTACACTATTGTCGACAAAGGCAACATTCAAATTCACTCTGCTGGGAGGAATCTTATTTTCCTCAATGTGTACTATCTTCCAGGGATGGAACTCAATCTACTCTCAGTCAGTCAAATGTCGTGACACTCTCCATGGTTGGATATCACCTTCAATTCACATCAATGCACCATCGCTGATAGCGATAATTAGTCTGTTGTTGCAGTTGGCCTTGAGGATTATGGTCTTTTCAGACTTGTTGATTCTAGTGATTCTCAGGACCCAACTATGGTTGTTCGATGGTCTTCTATCAGCTCACTTTTGCATCAGCGGTATAGGCACTTAAATGTGCATTATCTCTCTCAACTTGCTCAAGAAGTGCTTGTCTTTGGTTTGACCGAGATTCAAACTCACCTTGGAGTTTGAGATGCATTTCAAGCTGGGAATCAAAACATGGAACACCTTTTCCTATTGGTGATTCATTGCGCGCTTCTCATATAGTTCAGCTTGTTCATGATGATATCTACAGCCCTAGGGCTACACGTTTTCTTGGGTCCAAGTATTTTTTGTTGTTTGTTGATGATTTCAATAGAAAGATGTGGGCATATTTTCCTAAAAGGAAATCAGATATGTTTACAATATTTCAAAAGTTTAAACCTTATTTACCGAATTCGCATATCGAATTCCGGATCCAGATCTGGATCCGCAAGTGGATCCATCAAGATCCACAAGTAGGATTACGGATCCTACCCGAATCCTCGAGGATCCATCGCAGATCCATGCCAAAGGAGGCAAGAAAAGTTGTAAACAGTGGGTCATCAATTTGTTTTAAGTTTTTTTTTGTGCCTAAACCCTAAAAACGACCCTCTAAGTCATAATGCAAGTTCATTTACTCTCTATTTTGCTCTCTCATACTTGCTAGTTTGAAGTAAAGTGCTTGGATTCGAAGGAGATCGGTTGTGGAGCTCCAAATACCTTGCAAGAAGTGTTTAAAGTATGCATTTCAACCATATTCTTGAGTTCTTTCATAGATTAATGATTTATTTTTTATTTTCCAAATTTTCAAATTTTTGTGCAAGTATGAAGCATGGTTTTCTTTCATTTTTTTCTAGATTGCAAGAATAGAACAATGAGTAGTCAAGGCTCAGTGGGTGGAGGTGGGGTTGCCTCCCCAAGCTTCAAAATTGTTAAGGGGTCTCCTTTATGGAGACACACAATGTCCTAGGTGTGGGGCATACAGATGGAAATGTAATTATTGCAATATACAACATAGAAGCTCCTATTCCCGAGTGAAACTACATTTTTTGGGCCTTGCGGGCGAAGGAATTAACATATGTCAGGGTAGTGATAAGAAGGGATTACCAGCTACACAAACAGCAGTGTTAGCAAAAGAGCAAGATGATGCTGAGCTGTTGCAAAAGCAAAACGTGGTGCTTCCAAAAGAGCAAATACACCAACATCATCATCCAATCAAACAAGCACAAGAACACATCCTTTTTTGCCTATGCCAACTACAAATGATGAAGATAAAGACCCATCTCCACTCACCCGCAAGAGAGGCCTACTAGATAGGGCATTCCAAAATGAAAAGAGAGACATTGTTGATCACAAAATTGTTGTTTAATTACAAATGGCATTTCATTTTATTTTTTAGATAACCTTATTTTAGGGAGACAATGGAAGCAATAAATGAAGCACCCCATGGTTACAAACTGCCTGGTTATGAGAAGTTGTGCACTACCATATTACATGATGAGAGGAAATCTGTAGAGGTTGAACTTCAACCAATAAGAGATTTTTGGGTTCAATCGGGTGTGTCTATTATTTCGGATGGGTGGAAAGATTGTAGAAACAGTCCATTGATCAATGTTATTGTTGTATGCCCTGAGGGGGCAATGTTCTTGACGGCAATTGATTGTGAACGGCAAGTGAAAAATTCAGAATTTATTTCACCCATTCTCATTAATGCCATAGAGTCAATGGGTCCTGATAATGTTGTCCAAGTGGTCACGGACAATGCAAAAGTTTGCAGTGCTACATGAATAATTGTAGAGTCTAGATATGACCATATCTTTTGGACACCATGCACCGTCCACTCTCTCAATTTGGTGATGAAAGCAATTGGCACCAAAATAGATTGGGTGAAAAAGATATATGAGGACGCTGAAGAGATTCAAATGTTTGTGACAAATCCCCACATGTCACAACCAATTTTTAGGAGTTTTTCGGACTTAAAATTATTGAAGGTAAATTTGTATATTTAATATATAATTGAATATTATTGGATTCCATAATTTTTTTTGTTGTTTACATTAACATGTTCTAATTTTTAAATGTATTACTAACGTGAGTTTAACATGTGCTTAGGTTGCTGAAACCCACTTTGCCTCTGACACAATCGTCTTGAGACGACTTGTGAAGGTAAAAGAAGCATTGAAACAAAACAAATGGTCATTAGCCCCCAATGGGGCATTTGGAAGAATTCCAATATAGCACGGGCCTTAAATGTGAGAAGAATGATACTAGATGAGGATTGGTGGGGTCTTGTGACTTATGTGTTGGAAGTCACCAATCCAATAATGGCAATGCTTCACTTTACAAACAGTGATGAGCCATGCCTTGGGGATATTTATGATTCCATGGACACTATGCTAGAAAAAATTAAAATGGTAAGTTCTACGCTATTTTACAACAATTTTTTATTTGAGAGATATCTAGATTCTAAAGTTTAAATTGACATATTCACTAATTATAATTATTATTCATATCTCATATCCTAGGTCATATAGAGGAGGGAGAATGATCATGAGGATACCCTACAAGAAGGTGGAAAAAATTGCTCATCATCGATGGAACAAGATGACCAACCTTTGCACCTCCTTACATATGCTCTATACTTGAGGTACTGTAGTTCTTATCAAATGCTTGTGCTTATTTTATCCAATGTTTGTGCTATCGATATTTGATAGTGTTCAATTGTCTTTTGTTATCCCCAGGTACTACAATGCAGATGTACTTCACCTTCCAGGTAGAGTATCACCATTTAGAGATGCAGAGGTTGCAAATGGGTATAAGAGGGCACTAGCTAAAATTTTCCAACATCCAGAAATTGGGGCAATTGTGAGGAGTGAATTTTCTGCCTTCATCTCAAGTGAGAATTTCCACCCTATTGCCATAGCAAACCAAAGCAAGATGGATGCCATCAAATGGTGGTACCTTCATGGGCAAGCCTTCATGTACCTCCAACCTCTTGCCATAAAGGTCCTATCCCAAGTAACTTTGTAAAATTTATCACCTAAAGTTGATTTATTAAGCTTAAGGTCAACACTCTCAATTCCTTGAATTTATTATTTTATTTATTTATCTTGGTTGTTGTATTGATAATTTTTAATTTCTCTTTAGGTTGCCAGCTCTTCTGCAGCTGAGCGGAATTGGAGTACTTATTCATTTATCCACTCAGTCAAACGCAACCGGTTGGCTCCAAGAAAAGCAGAAGACCTTGTGTTCATTCACAACAATTTGCAATTGTTGTCACAGAAGGATCCAATATACAAGAAGGGGCTTGGAAAGCTTTGTGATGTAGCACCTGAGACTCCTGATTTAGATGACCATCCCAGATCTTGCTAGATCCACTTTGATTGATGTGGATGATGAGAAGGATTATGAGTTCACAATACCCTCTACTACTAGTGGTTTGGGTTCCTCTACTGATATAGATGCAGCACTTGCAGCTCATCAGTACAAAGAGTCAAAAACTCATAATAGTTGAATAAAATAGTCTTCACAAAGCCCATCAGTTGATCAACACTGAGATATCTTGTCTCATGTACAGTACAATCCCGATGTACTCTTTGTTGAGAAGCGAGGACCATTCATACATGTTTCTCCTATTCCTAATCCAGTAGATCAGCCTATGAAGGCTCATGATTTGGGAATTCCGCTTCCATTAGGTCCACTTGATGGGAGGTCACTAGCAGGACCGACCACTTTGTTTCTTGATAACGAAGGTGTTATCAAATTAGCACGGAATCCAATCTTCCATGAATGAACCAAGCACGTGGATGTTCACTGTCACTACATACAATAGCTGGTTAAAGACGGGACAATAGACTTGCAGTATGTTCCTACAACAGATCAAACTGCAAACATTGTCACCAAGCCTTTTGGTCCTATTAAGTTTGTCAATTCTGAGGGCAGCTTGGTGGCATAGATAGATTAACCATTAAGGGAGAGTATTACGATAATAGATAGCTTCTATTATTATCTAATACTTCTATTTGTAATCCATTGTAAATGTTAGAAGGTTTCTAATATTTAGTTAGTTGTTAGTAAATTGGTCGCTAGAATAAAATGTTTCTATTCTTTACGATTGTTTCCTAAGGAAACGATCGTTTATTCATTTGTATATATTGATCTATTGATCACTGTTTATAACAAGTTAGTATTTTTACCAATTGCTTTGTAATAAGGAACACTTTCATGCTGTGTTACTTAATGGCAATGGCAATACTTCGCAAGGCAGCCTGTAGTGAATGGAAAGGAAACTTTTTTATCCCTTTTAAATCCTTTCAATTTAGCTCTTTTGGGTGTTGATTTTTATCCACTTTCAATCAATTTTCAATTTTTAGCGATCTGAGAAAGCAGATTTTCTCTTTCTTTCCAACTTAGGAAATCAATCAATGAAAAAAGGCAAATTGCACTCCCACCTGCCTTGTCATTAAAGCATGTGATTTGGCTATGAAAATACCTCAACTGAGAGAGAAAATCAAATCAGATGCCACTAAAACTGGCCCCACACCCATGACTGAAACAAGGAACTTAAATTCTTCAGAAAAACAACTCGTCCCCCTTTTATTAATTCATTGGCTCCATGTTGGGGACATTACATTTCTTTCCACCCCAAGATTGTTTGCCCCACCCAAGCAATCACCAAAGTCAAATTTGATTAGGATGAAGTACATCATTTAATTCTCAGAACTCAAAAAGTCTTCGTACATTGTAATGTCCCCTATTCCGAAGGGAATTAAATAAATACATAATAACATTAAAATATGATACTGAATAACAATTATTATATAAGTGATAAATAACAAATAATAATTAAATAAACTGATCCAAAAAATTATTATTATTTTAAATATTAGACCAAATATGATTAACATGTACAATTAGGTAAGTTTAAATTATCTATTGACAAACATAATTAGTTAAAGAATGAGTATAATATAACCTGCTGCTAATTTTAATAATATAATAATATAAATTATAATAATAATGAATCTTAAAATTATATGTATAAATCTTGTAAAACTAAGATATAAAACAGTTATATTAATCAAGCATATTGTATAAAATTAAATACACTAAAGTCACATTTGATAAGAGACGTAACTCTTTGTAATTTCTAGCATTTAGACAGAAAAAAACAATAATGGTAGTGAGATGATAAAAGCTATGGGAGATATTCCAGAAAGTCAAATCATAAGCCTGTTGCAAAACTGGTGCAAGACTGAACAGCAACCCCAGCGAAACAGAAACCCGGTCAACAATTAAAATAATTCAACCCAAACGGCAAACCATTATTCATGGATACCTGGAATGGAATAGGAGGAAATGGATCAGGAAGTTCATTCAACAATGTATCAACCGGTATGAAGATGAAAATTACAAATAGGAAACATCAATGCCAAGAGTCTATCCCATCACATGGGAATTACAAACAAGCGCAGTGACTATCTAAATAAGACAGCAACTTCAAATTATAGGTGGGACAGCAATTGTCATCATATATGGAGCAGTGCTGATTTTTAAGTTCGGCAATAGATAATTTACCTTATACAGAGTCTCAAGTTCATCTTTGTGGGTGGATCCTCTTAGGATGGAATAAGAGTATGTAAATATGAAGTCTGTAAGTATGTAAGTATGTAAAGATGTAAAGTATGTATGAAATATGTAAGCATGTAAAGATGGATAAGGTGGATAAGAAATTGGAAGAAGTTGTGAGAATTATTAATTCGTATATTAATTTCTGGATGAGAGAACTTTGGTGAAGGAAGTTGGAGAAGTTTAGAGCAAACAATGGATCAGCAATGTTGGACAAATGTCACCATAGGTCCAGAATGATGCTGAATGAAGTGGAAGAAAAAGTATAGAGAGGATAAATTTCTGATCCATGACCACAGTGCAGGAGCATCAACAAATCAGATTAAATGCAGGAAGGCATTTCAATCATTTAGCAACGAGGTGCTGTTCCAAGGTCTATGCACAAACGAATTTGTGGAGTTGACTAACAAAGCCATTAAGCAACTATCATTAGAAAATGATATGTAAGACTTAAAAAACATTCCCAGCAGCCACATAGGCTAGGTAGTTTTGAGAACCAATTGTAATGGTTTATTCTGGAAACCATAAAACAGAAAGATCACACACAAAGGTTGATAAAAAAGAATGGGATAAAGGAAAAAAGAAGAAGATGATGGAAAGAGAGGAAGAAAAATCAGGAGAAACAGTCATTTCTTTAGCAGGGAAAAGAGAAAAAGTCTGGAGAGTCGGCAACAAAGGAAGAGATGTGGAACTGGGCATTGCCCAACGGAGAAGAGGATGCTTTGATTAGAGTTAGAAGATTAGGAGGGCAGCAGAATGAGCAGAGCAGTATTAAAATTAAGAAGGCCTGCAAAAAGATCTAAGTGAAAAATAGCAGAGAAAGTGTTCAGAGATATGAACAAAGCACAAGGACATTGAAGAGTTGCAGAGACATGGTGGAATGCAGAGGAGGCTGGCCAAACTGTGTATGGCCAACATATTTTAATGAAGACATTTGTCATTGAATGTAATCATCATTATATGAGTTGCAGTAATAAAGTTTATGTTTGGGTATGCATTATTTGTATTGATGATTGATAATGTTGTTTCCTAGCTTTTCTTGTAATGTAGTGCTTTTTAATCAGTTCAGTTGTTCTTAGTTCCTGTCACCAATATGTTTTGTTATAGAAACTCGTTTTCTGTTCAGGTTACTGTCATTATCGTAATACAAAACTTGTTAAGTCTGTTGTTGTTTGAAGTCAAAGTAAATGTAGGTAGGTGTAAGCCATCAGTCGGTTTCAGAGATTAGAGATGTAAGGATTGTTGACATCAGATTTCAATGCAGATAAGAATCAGTTTCATAGATAACTTAAGCAAGCCCCATAGTATAAGACAAATTCTACACTGTTGAGACAGATTTCCAAATGAATAAATGATAAAACCAAAGGAATATAAAAGTGGCAGTAAAGGCTACCTACACCACATGCATTGTATGTAAGCATCACATTTGCAAGAGCTGGACCTTCCTGCCCAATCCAAGCAAGGTGATAGTCCTCCATTTTCTGATCTTTGGGTAGCTCCCAATTCAAGCCACCAAGATGATAATCAGAGGCATGCTTCAATCTTCCAATTTGATTCAGATCGGCCAGCTCATTGGGAAACCCTATTTCACTGCCACCTGAAGGATGATCGCTATCAACTGCCGCATTGCTTGAACTTTTGCTTCCATCTTCCCCTACAATACTATCAGCATCGGGTAATGAAGGATTCATCTCTGAGCATGAAGCTTCTCCAATTTTGATCTCTGGAATTGATCTATTTCTGGTAAGTAAAATTGTACGTATTTCCTCTTTCAGCCTTCCCATTGCATAGGCATACTCCAACCCAAAGAGAACCTGTTTAACAGAAGAAAGAGGAGAATAAAAATAAAAATATAGAATAAGCTTCTGAGTGTTTTCTCAATACTTATTGCAAATTTCACACTGTTTCGGGATTAAAAATGAATGCATTTGAATGTGAAAATTTATCAAGTTATGGGCATCTCAAATATGAGACACAAATTGTTTATCAAATCAAATTGACCAAAGACTTATGCAGGGTACCAGTTGTTTGAAAACTAAATCCGATATCTTAAGTACAGATGGTTGTTAAATACCAAGACATCAACCATGCTATTGAGACTGGATCTTCGAAGACTTCATGATTCCTGAATGAAGCAGAGGGCTGTGAGTTTAGCCACCTCCATTCAGCAGACAAACTAGGTAGTATCTTGTATTTTATATTTGAAACTATCAGGTATCTGATGCATGTATAAAAAGTGTTAGATAACCATGCATTGTTTTTTTAAATAAAAGCTAATATTCTGTGCCAACTTTCCTTCCATTATAAGTCAGATCTGATATTGTTAATGTCGTAGCCTCAGTTGGATTGAATTGACCTAGAGATAATCCCTATGCTTATCGGTTAATCATCAATTAAACAAACCATCATATATCTATGTACATATTTATTATATATATTATCTATTATTATATATGCAATATATATATATATATGTGTGTGTGTGTGTGTGTGTGTGTGTGTTAATATCTAATTGATGATTAATTATAAATAACCATAGAGACATGTCTCTTCTATACATATTTATATAACATTCAATCTGCATTTGGAACACACAGAAAAATGATAGTATTATTACAATTGCAGCAATCCTATACTTCAACATCATATCAGAGTCAGGTTGCAAATGTAAGAAAGAAAAGAAAACAGCAAACAGATTGAAAGGATGTTGCAATGTTGGAGATTTCAATGATTGAGTGTGCATAGTCACAAGTAGTCTGATTGAATACTACAAAGATTCAAGTCAACTACAAAGTGATTGAGATTTTCCTTTACCCTTGTGAAAGGATTTGACTGTGAAAGCTTCTCCTGAGGAAGATGAAGTAACACTACTACGAAACTATTGTTTCCAACAATCTTGCTACAAAAGTTTTGTGCACAAATATAGTATCTTTAAGTCAACATTCATTGCAATAATGTTGAGTGTTTTGATGAAGTGCTCATAGGATTTAGGTGGACTCTTTATGGTTATCACTACCAAATCCTCTTCCTGCATTTTCTAACCAATGGCCTCTAGCCTATCATGTCCTTAATCTTCGTCAGATGTTGTTGCAAGGACATACACATATTTGCTATGATAGAAAATAGTTGGTTCTTAAAGAAAAACGCACGACTTGTATCTAATGTCATGGGAATCCTTCAAAATAGTCCAAATCTATGTAGTTGTCAAATGGCAATTATGGCAGCTGATCAGCAATAACTTAAAGTTTGATAAGCATGACTGCCTCTTTGTTGCACTTGTCAAACTTATCCTAATCATGTCCAGTAGGACGAGACTGTTTACCCTACATAAGCTCATTGAGATGACAATATCCAGAGATAGTCATCATTCATTGCTACCATGTGTTGTAATTTTTGTTATTGGATCGTTGATTGCCTTCCAACATTATGTTGGTCAAAGATGCCATCTGCACATTTTGCAAGGCATGAAAAAAGAGAAATTCTAAAAAGGCAAAAAAATAGATTATGGAACCCAAGGCATGGATTGTAATGCTCAGTGGCAGATTCAAGTACAAACTTCAAGAAATATGAAATACAGGTGACACAAAACCAAAAGTACAAGTTTTTGGTAGACCCAGAAAAATTGACGAATACCCAAAAATCATTGTGAAAAACCCACAAAGAATGTGTAAGTTAAATATTATCCCAACCAAAGAATTATAGATTTTTGAAAAAATCCTAGTCAGCTGAAGAGGTCTGCAGAACACTTGAAAAATGACGAAATCTTGAAAATCTGCCATGGATTTTTGAAGAAACTTTTGTGTTGAGCCACGAGCTATTCAAACCAAGTTGTGTTTTGAAATCGTGAGCTGAGAGCAGAGAATGTCTCCCACAGAAAACCCCAGACATTCTAAGATGCGGATGCAGATGAAGAACAAGATTGCTTCATAAGCCAAGAAAATGCCGTCGTGTAAGCCGAAATACTGAAAAATTGTCCTGGATTTGACAAAAAAAACACAATTTAAATTGCCAAAAAAAAAGAATGATGACCACAAGTAAGAAGCAAAACACAAAAACAGTGTTTTACTAGGTCAAGTGTGCTGGAGAAATCACTGTTTTCACAAGTGTTAATGAAAATGCATACAGAAAAGCATTAGAAAAAAGGCCTTCAAAATACAAACAAACACTGCAAAAGAATTTGAAAACATCCTAGGCACCTGAAAAAATTTTGAAAAATTGAAGCCCAAATCATTTCAAAAAGCAATTTTAAATACTGTTCTAGTAGTAAAATTAACAATGAATGATCACACAATCATTTAGAGTTTACAAAAGACAATGTTTCTATAAAGAAACAAATGTGAATTAGAAAGTATTTAATATTTATGTACTGACCATTAAATAAGAAATAATAAAGATACTATTCTAGTAGCATCGAGGTCTGCGAAACATTTGAAAAAATGACAAAAACTTGAAAATCTGCAACAGATTTTTGAAGAAGATTTTGTTTTTAAGCCACGAGCTATTGAAGAAAATCGAGTTCTGAAATCGCAAGCTGAGCCGCAAAGAATGTCTGTCGCAGAAAAGCCTAGTCGTCATTGCAGATGCAAATCTAGTCGTCATTGCAGATGCAAATGAAGAACGAGGATGCTTCACAAGCCAAAAAATTGCCATTACAAAAGCTGGATTACTGAAAAATCACCATGGATTTGACAAGAAAAACACATTTTTAAAGAACACAAGCTTAGAAATTGCCATAAAAATAAAATGACAGCCACAAATCAGAAGAAAAACAGGAAGATTGTCTTTTACTAGGTCGAGTTTACTGGAGAAATCACTGTCTTCATAGGTGTCAACGAAAATGCGTCCAAAAAATGCTACAAAAAGGCCTTTCAATATACAAATGAACTCTGCAAAAGAATTTCATAAAATCCTAGGCACCTGAAAAATTTTGAAAAATTGAAGCCCGAATAATTTCAAAAAGAAATTATAAATTTTTCAAAAAAAAACTTTAATAATACTTTGATACCATGTTGGTAAAATAAAATATGAATTAAATGAATGATTAAACGATCATTTATAGAGTTACAAAAGACGATGTTTGTAATAAAAAAACAATTGTAAATTAATACATAACTTACAATAGTGACCACTAAATAAGAAATAATAAAGATATTATTCTAAAAACATTGAGGATATCATCATATTGGGTTCTTGAGAGCCATTTCATCAGTTTGATCTCTATTCTTGCCTTATCTTCAACTGCTTTATGGTCTTGTGATTTACACTCACGTAGGGGCATGACCCTTACATGGCTTTTGCCACGTAGGGTCATGACCCTATGTGGTGATTATTATTAGTTAATACTTTAACCACCGCCCGATCATACAACAAACAATTTCATTATGTTTACAAATCGCCAATGTGGGAGAAACTCATGGTGAGTGTTGTGCTCGAGCAAGACGGTCAATATGGATACTAATACACAGTATTGCAGATAAATATTATCAATGTATAGTTCTCAAACCCGGTCACTGCGTGAAAATAAGATGGTTGATCTTGCTTCAAGCAGATAAGAATGTTAACTCATTGATTGATTCATATCATGAAGCCCGATCTGGGCATGATCAGAAATAGATAAAAGTACATAGAGGAAGTTAATTACATGTGTGTGTGCACGTGCGTGCGCAGGCACACGTGCAGTGTGTGTGCGCACATGGATTTATATCAGATCCAACCAAAGCTATTACTTCAACATAGAGATCCCTTTTCCTTGCTCACAATTAAGTTTACCATATCCTAAAATATGCATTCACTATGTTTACCATATCCTAAGAGAATGAGATAACTTCTCATTTCTAGGTAGAACATAAAATAACTGTAAGGTTAAACATAAGAATGGTGAAATCATTATATGTTACTGATTAAACATATACTTAGAAAGAAAAATGTAAACATACCAACAATGGCTTTTCAATTGAAGATGAAAGTTCCAATAAGCGATCTGCACAATCCCTAACATCAAGCGATGCTTTTCCAAAAACAAACCAAACCGGCAACCTAGATGTCCTGTAAATAGAAAACCATATTATAACTATGCATGAAGAAAAACATAGAGATGACATTGGATTAAACATTGGTTGAAATCCCAAATGCTTACACAATGGAAAAACTGGATCATTTTTTTGTCAATTCTTTATGAGTAGGTTTACCGTTTAACCAATCTGTGAGCTTGTATGAAGAAACAAATTTTCAATTAAATATGTAGATTTGCATGTGTCATAGTTTTGACATAAGGAAGAACAATATAAATCTAATGCATAAATCCATAAATACTATACAATTACAGAAAAAAGGATCAGAGATGAAAGGAAATGTGATTGAATGTATCTAGTATATGTAAGAAATACATATAATGGCTGAAGAGTTCAGTAAAAGTTTACATGTAAGCTTACAGACAAATAGTGTACATTGAGTATCTCATCGATAACAATAGAAATTACCCATAAGTTTACATGTAAGCTTACAGACAAATAGTGTACATTGAGTATCTCATCGATAACAATAGAAATTACCCATATACACTGAACATCTCCACTAAGGATTTGAACTCCAACCAAGAAAATGAAAATCAAACATATTCACATGGCTTGTCACATATATTGTTCAAATTTAATGTGATCTGAATGATCAGTTTCAAACACGAAATTGGAACATAATTTTGACAGTTGATAGTAGATACAATAGTTGAGTTTCAAGAGTCATTAGCTGGCAGCCACATGGAATGAATATAATCCCATAAACAGTGAGATAATCCTATGTCTTAACCCATTTTTTATCCAATTATAAGATCTCCTTACCATTAGCATATTCTATCTGCTTAGTATTATTATAAAATGACTCACTTATTCACTGTGTGTTCACTCAGCACACTCAGGAAACATACTGGATAGATTACTAATGCAAGAGTCAGAGCAATGATTAAAGGTTTGCCAACTTGATAGGTTTTAAGTATTTGGTAAGGCTTGAGAAATATTCCATAGGCAAATCTTATTCTTAAAGAAGACATAATTACAACAAAAAGAGAATGAACTCACTTTTGTGTTTCTTTGACAGATTACTTTTGTGTAGGAAACTTGGGACAGGAGCCTAACGAAGTAACGTTCAAAAAGTGTCAACGAGTTTGTCAAAAACAACTAGCAGATAATACTACATTTCCGGATATAACAATATTGGGGCATCGAACATGCATCCTACCGATGAAATCAATGGAAATCAATGTCAATTATACAATATGAGTAAACGATACGTTGACTTTGAACCATTAGTCAAGCCATCTTCTTTTGTATCTTCCATGTATAATACTGCCTTCCAACTTAATTGCTAGCTCATGAGCTGCTTCTAATTCAACAATCCAACTGGGTTTAACCAGTATTAATAAAACAACTCAAGAGGATCCTTGGAGAAGGCTTCCAAGTAACACTTATTATGTTGACAAGCAATTGAATCATGTGATGCACTCTCCCATGTTCACATTATTCTCTTTCCTTGCATTCGATATTTGTTCAAGCAAGATGTGAGCATATTCAACTCACTTGAAACATTAGAAAAACTTAGTTTTCAAACCTGCAACAAGATGTTGGAAGTTGGAACCATTTGTTGTTGCTCCAACCAAGGTCTGAACAAAAATTCTAACTACATAAGGTCCATGTGTCACCTACTAATACAAGTGTTAAACGCTGCAACGATGTGGTCATCAAGGTAGTGAGTGTAGTCACCATAAAAAATTGTGAAAAAACTCATTGATCCATGTTTAAACAAAACATCATTTGAACAAACTCAAGGACAAACATGATCTCCCCACAATAGATGAAGCAGAGGAGTATCATTGTTGTTGTATGGGTTATCACCAATTGTTAAAAGAGGCTTTTTATCTTATGCTGTAAACATTTTAACAAATTTTAAGGACAGTCAATGAAGAACTACCTCCACTTCCATGTGCTTGATTGAGTGTCTAAAACACGATTGAAAGCCTTGCCTTCCTTCATGATCTGATGTAGACCTTATCCGCCAGAATGAAAAAGCTTCAAAAGAAGGATGCAAGGATAACCTTAAGTGGCAAGATAAAATGTTCAGTCACTCATGTGCCACGTGAGTACCAAAAATTTGTTTACTATAAAAATACAAAAAATAGAACAATATGCAAGGATAAACTTCTCTTCAAAACCAGACTAACCTAGACTTGGAGCTATAAACAAACTATGAACTTGTCCACACTATACGACTTTCGTAAGTGGATTTACATATGGGAAATAATAAAAATGAAATTATTTCCAATCTTTTTCCATCTTGAGGAATGAACACAAGAGATGTAAGGTTATTTTCTTGCAAGAGAGAATTCTTTTATATTTCAAAATACTTGCAACTAGATGAAACAATGATTTGAACTAGAAGCAACAAATAATACTATCCGAAACCAGAAACCAGGAGCCCACACACACAAGTAAATAAGTAAACTGTTTATAGCACATCCACAATGTAAGATTCCAGGAACATGAATCATTTAAAAGCTCACAGAATTAACAAAAAAGTGAATCATAGTGTTAATATAAAGCCTAATGCTGCTCTTTAACTTTCATTTCATCGATGAATTTAACAAACTAGTTACTTCATGACAATTTCTAGAGCATAAGCATGATTTCAACTATCAGAGACCATCTTTATGTTGAAAACACTTATTTATAGGTTACAAAGAATGCGTAATTTTTGGAATTTAATGATAATAACTATTAGTCCCATAATCATTGTATTGAAACAACCGCTAAAAGCTACCAAAAATGTAAGAAAGAAAGATGCTTTATAACAGAACATTTTAAACTAATAAACAGAACTTTTCACTAACACTTAAGAAGGCCAATCACTCTTTGCCCAAAAATAGAACATACAAAAAACAACCACCACTGAAAATAGCAATCTAACACATAAACAACTCCAAAATCAGTCTTCACTCTAAAACTAATCACTCTTCTAAAGAAGTAAAAACCCCAATGTCTTCTAAAGAAATTCTAGAAAACCTTAAATATTTGCTTAGATAAACTAAAAATGATTAACATTGTCTTACACTTTGTCAAGGTTGAAAATTTAAATGAATACATTATAGCTAGTGAATCTCGAACCCTTGCATTTAAAACAATGTACTCAAAATTATATCAGAACGAGTTACCAGTTTCAAAATGGGTACCTGTTTCATATTAAAATCAATACCCGTATGTATGTATGATATATTCCTACCTTTTTTATTAAATAGGTATACATTTAATAAAATGTGGAATCTGAACTTTGTGGTTTTGCTTTTAATTCGTGTTTGGAAACCCAACCCTTAGCCATAGGGCATCGTACGGAATACAATCAGCACACTAGCAGACACAAAAGAAGATGGAAGAAAGCAATGCATAAATATAACTATAATCAGACCAAATATATGATGACTTATGACGAAGCATCAGAAAGTTACTTTCACAGAGCATAGCAGAGGGACTAGAATTGGGATTGCTCTTTTAAAGCTGCTTTTCTCCATTCGATAATCAATTCCCTCCACCTGTGGATACTGATTCACAAAAAACCATGCCTTATGCTTCTCAATATTGCCATCAGGAGCACTTCATGAACACCCAATTAAAACCAATAAATTTGCATTCTTTCGGAAGGTACCAGATCTCATGGGTTACTTTCCTTTAAAGTTGACATCTTGCAAACACTGAAAATTCACCATGGCTTCACACCACCTAGTCACATGTCATGAAACCTACCTCAAATCAGTTCCACCACTTAAAGAAGGTTGGTGCAACTCAATGTACCACTCTTTTCCAGCTTTTCCTCTCAAATCAGCCTTTTCTCCCTTCTTTCTTCTCTCGAAATTTACAATTCTAAAATTTGTAGATCAACAATTGAATGGCAAAAGTCCTCTTCTCTCCAAATTTAAAAACTTTTAGATTATCAAATTGTCCATCTCTCATTCTGAAGATGCCACTTGTCACCCTCATAATTGATCTCCTAGATATCCTAAGTTCTAACCATCTAATTCACACATATGTGAGCAACCCAGGAGAACATTGTTTCCTCAAGTTAAATTGGAATAAATATGATTAGACTTGTATAATTCGCATTTATATTAGGGTTACGTAGAAATGTGAATTAAATTTGTATGGTGCACTTGAGTACATGTGCATTAGGGTTCCATGTTATTTATTTGATTGATTCAAATGATATGTACATGAAGAAAATTCATATGAAAGTTGTAATTTCTGCATGTTGTGCTTATGTCAATGTCCCTAATCCATCAAAATTGTGGTACTCAATTGCATAGTAGCATCAAAATACTAGCTAAAAGATTTATGTCAAACACTTCACAAAATATGAAAAAATGCCAAGATATTCTCAAGTTTGCAAACTAAGATTACAAATTCATCTAATAAAATTACCAATCCTAGAAAATGGTAGCTTTATTGAGAAATATGCATTGTAAATCTAGGTGGACTTTTAAACATTGTTTCAGCTGTATCCTCTTGGTCATGTTATTAGTAGGAAATATGCCAACAACAAAACATAGGCAAATATCTTAACACAAATCACAGTGAGGAGTTTATGGAGCTTCTAGCCAAAACGGCATCCCTTATAGACAAGTCATACATTGTAAAGGTCATGTCCTATATATATATAATGAAGATTAATATGAAATAGAATAGTAGTAGAAGAGTAAGACTGTGCATGAGATATTAAAGTAAAATAATAATATTCAGTATAATAGTCATGATAGCAACTTTCTTTTCAGTCAGTCAATCAGATTTTAGTAAATGTCAATTCATTAAGTTTAGAGTTAGATTTTGCTCTGTCTTTAGTTCTTGATTGTTTCCATTATGGAAAGACTCGTATAATTCCTTCTTAAGAGAATATTCCTCCTTTGTTTAACATTGAATATCTCAAAGATTATCATTTCATGGTATCAAAGCCAAAATTGAGTTTTGGTGAAGACAAGAGCCTACAACACAGCAGTAAATTGTGAGCCTCTTATGTGGGAGATCTTGTGTTTGAATCTACGCGAGCTTAATAAATAATAATAATTAATCACAACACATAATAATAATCTAAGTTGCCAGTTTGGATTCTGGTTCGTATGCGGGTTCGACATTCTAGTTCAAAAATCACTCAATTTATTTTTGGGTCAGGTTCAGGTTTGTTTTGGGTTCATCCGTACAAGTTTTTATTTTTATTTTTTAGAGTTTATATATATATATAAATTGTCCATAATTGTTTCTACATGTGAATATTATGCATTAAGTAATTAAAGATTAATTATATTCTTGTTAATTGTGGAGTAGCATCAGTGGTCGACAAGAGCAACAATCCCATTTTGAGAAGTCCATTTGGGAATTCTACAGGAACGTTTGATTATGGATCAGGGCACACTGATCCAGTGGCAGCATTAAACCCAGGGCTCTTTTATGACAACAATGTGAAAGACATGATAAACTTCCTGTGCAACAATGGAGCCATACCTGCTCAGCTTAAAAACTTGATGGGATATGCCACAAGATGTGTTCTAAACCCACTCTTGCACATAACTTGAACTACCCATCCATAGGAGTGGCAAACTTCAATGGAAAAGTAATAGTTATCAGGACTCTCACAAGCCGTACAGCAGAATACCTTATTTACGAAGCAGTTACAGTTGTGTGAGCAAAAATGCTATGGCGGGGAGCAAAAACGCTGATGGTTGTAAGGAAAATCGTATGCACAAAAACATCTAAATCGCCTGCACAACATCGTTGATGAGCTGCACAAAAACATTGATGTTGATGAGATGTGAGAAGAAAACGTTGTGTTTGTGTGAGCGGAAGAAGAGCCCCTGTGAGTAGAAGGAAAATGTTGCATGTGTACGAGCTTAAGAAAAACCCGCATAAAGTTAAACCGTTAAAATAAAAAAAATTTAAACATTATAATAAAACTTATTAATGAAAAATCATTCACGAAATTCCTTTGAAATTCGCCAAAATCCATTTTGGGCGCATGTTGACTTGTCCATATTCACTGCAGAAGATTACAAATTCAAACAGGGACCCTTTGGCTGAACTTGTTAGGAAAAATGTGATTAGGAGTCGACTTCGAACCGAATACGAATCTCTGGCTAATCGATTTGCGATTTCGATGTTAGAAGGCCAAATATGGTAACTTAGTTAATAATTGATCTTGGCTTCAGCTTCTTACCGATCAAAACAAAAATTCATTTTTGGTATCTAGAATTTTTTGCCCAAACATTTTAAAACAAAAGCCATGGGGTATTTTTTTGGTGGATTTTTTTAAGAACAAAATTTGTGGGTTTTTCTAAACATTTCGTAAGCAAACTTTCATAAGATTTTTTGCTCTATTTTTTTATCAATAAATAAATAGCTGGCCATTTTTCTCAATATTCTTAAACAAGTTTGAGGGTTTTCGGTTTTTGGTGATTTTTTTAAACAAAGATTTCTTTAATATTTTCTCACTAAAAAACAAAATTTTTCTTATCTGTATGAGTTTTTTTGTTATTGTGACTGAGGCTTGCTAGGCTTTTTTATCTCAGAGGGTTTTGCACTTTTTTCCCAAATATCATGATTTCGCTAATGTACAACTAAAAGGGAATTGTTTAGTTTTTTCAAAAGAAATTCTTCTTTCTTGCAGATTTTTTTGCTTTGCACCTGGGGTTGTGTCGATGTCAGTTTTGTAACACTACATAACATATAGCAATTGAATACTTGATATTGAATACCAAACACTCAACCCTCTCTTGAAAAGTAAATACTCATGAAGAACATGAGAAAACTCCAAGGTTCCTTAACTTGTGGATGCTAACTCATTTATATTAATGTGATTTGTTGGTTAATCACATAGGCCGACTTATGTTGTTCTTTCAAGGATGTTGAACTTTTGCTGTGATGGTGATGAAATCTAGCTTTGCAACGTTTATTGACTTGACTTTCTCAATTTACTTTTCCAATTTATTTCACTTCAAGCTTTGCTCTTCAAAACTCCAACTACTAAACTGCTTGTTGCTTTACTTCTACTCCTATGAATGGAAAGATTAGCAAATGGACAGGGATCAAATCTGATGAAGGCTTACCAATGGCGCTACCTCCATAGATGCAATGACGCTACCTCCATAGATGCAATGATTCAAGGGAAAAAGACTAGATTACCATGCAAGGCTTCCTAACAAGCCGCTAGGATGCTAGTGGCCTAGTTTATTGATCCCTATCAAACATCTACTAATATCACCATGCAACTATCCATCTATTCTTACTCTTGCTTAACAACTTTCTTGAAATAAAACCTACTTTAACAACTTCAACATAATTTAACCTTAACTATTGGAAGTAGAAACCATGCAATAACACCAAGTGTTCTTTAATCACCATGCAAGACAGAACAATGATAAGAGAAGCAATTTTGGTACTATCTAAGCAACAATTTTCTTCAACCACTGGAAGTAGAAACCATGCAATAACACCAAGTGTTCTTTAATCACCATGCAAGACACAACAATGATAAGAGAAGCAATTTTGGTATTATCTAGGCAACAATTTTCTTGAACCCTTTACAAATGAGGCAAAATGGCCTTATATAGGGGCCAAAAATACAACCAACAGTAGAGATTACGAGGCAAAATCAACAATCCAGATCAAATCCCAAAAACCCTAACTAGGGTTGCCACCCCATCAGCCAATGAGAAGACGCCACCTCATCAATGGACCAATGAAAAAAAAGAAAAAGTGGCAACCAATGAGAAGGCTCCAAAATGGTAGCCAATCAGAATCAGACACCTATCCTACCCAAGAATAAAGGAGAATTTTCCACTTGGGCTTACATCAAATGATCTTCTAATATAATTCTACCCTTTTCTTTCATCTTCTTAGCCAAAGCAATGAACTTGGCTAGCCTGTCGTTGACTTCCTTCATGGGAGGGCAAGGCGTGTGCTTCATCTTGAGCTCAGCTAAATTCATCATGTTGTTTGTTGCCTACAGTGTCTTCTCATGATCCTTCTCATATTCTTTCGCATATCCGATAAAGGCATTGAGGGAGGCAAGGGTGCCCAAATGCTTCTTCCTAATGACAACCTTTCCCAATTCATCCAATCTCGATCCAAACTCTGTCTCATTGACGTTCTCCTCTTTGAAATCTTCAAAATCAAGTGCAACCCCAACATCGCTCATCATGGTTGAAATGGAAGTGTCAACGTCTAGGCTGTGCTGTGCAATATCATTCTGTATCTCTTCAAGTATCCTCAATCTGATGGTCAATGCAACATACCAAGACTCCACCGTACTCATTCCTCCCTCATCCACCAACTTGGCTCTCTCCAAATATCTCTCCGGTAGCCCAATAACTGCCCGTTGCCTAGGAATGGCTAAGTCCTTGACTGGAAGGAAATCCTTCCACTCCCCTTCAAATGTTTTGAATTTGTCTCTAATAGCCACCAATGACCTGAATGTCGAGATAAAAAAGGCAAGGAATCTGGCCCATCTTGAATTATATCACTGATCCAATCTTTGATTTTGTGCGGCTGAGCCGATATTTCTTCTATGTTGCTCTCGTTGTCTTGCGAAAGGGCTGCCTGATGCAATTGTTGGATAGGTTGGAAATCTCTCCAATACTTGTTTTTGGCCTCCAACTTTACAATCCTCTCGTTTGCCTTCCTCAACCTTTCTCTAATTGAAACCATGCCTTCCTAGATCTCCTCACACTCCATGTCATCTATGGTTCTTCCCAAGTCATGCTCTACTATCTCATACTCTTGGGTTACAATCTCATCAACTACCTTGCTATCCTTTGGTATAGCAATCTAAACTTTTCGGTGACCCTCATCATCACTCCTGATTACCTTTGCCACGGTTTCTACAATTTGTGTCTATTTCTCACTATCTTCCTTTTCCACTAACCCTTGAATATCTTTAACTGTTCGGATAGTCACCACGTTGCCTCTTGGCATAAGCATTTGCCTTAACCACAGTGGTGCAGTGCATCTCCCCAAAGTTGGATTCGGTTCAACTACCAAAGCATCGCCAAGAGCCTCCAGATCCTGGCTTACTTCCTCAATATCAACTGGCCTATCCTCTTCTTCACTAGTGACTGTCATATCATCTCCATGTTGGTTCTCCGAGAGAGGAGAGTATTCGGTACTATCACTGTAACCACTTGATTTCGAATCAGAGCTCACCTCTAACGCGACCCCTTGTCCACTTGTATTAACCTCTTGACTCCTAGCCTCAATTATGCTCTCCCTTAACGTTGTCGCATTCTGTCTCTTTGTTGGAGGCTCCTAATGTTCTTTATTTTTCTCCACCTCCAAATTTCTCTTCTTGCTCTTAACTGCTCTTTGTTGTTGGCTACTGCCCCCACCTTTCTCTCTGACTAACTTTGCTAGACCTTCTTTCTCCGATTTCATCTTCTCATAAGGTGTACCTTCCAACTTTGTAGTTGCCTTAACTTCTCATTGTACCATGACTCAAGGTGTAGATCAATTGTCCTTGTGACTACCTCTAAGGAAGGATCCTGATGATCATCCCAATCCACTAGACCCAATTCTACTCCATCCATTGTATCATAATCTTCCCTTAGCACATTTTCATCATCTTCCATCTGATCAAGAATATTAAGGCCTCTCCATCTGATTACCCTCATCATGCCCACTAACAACCTTGAGAAAGCTAGCTTCCTCACATGAAAGTCATCTTGTGCATTGGCCCAAAAATCTTCTATAGTAGGAATATGTTTGAATGTGTTTTCGTGAGATGCTTTGGTAAGACCATTAGGATCGAATCCCTGTCTTGCTCTATACCATCCTAGATGATACCGCTCCAACTCCTCCTCCGCAACTGCAAAGGCGATAGGATTGGGGCAAGTATCATTGCCTATTCCAAATGAGAAGGTAATCCCTGTCTCACCTTTAAGTTTCATCATCTTGTCATAATGCTCAAGTTGCCTGGCCAACTCCATCAAAACTATTATGTCGGGTGGGTACCATGGAAGTCTCTTGGGACAAATTGTACTTCCTGCTACTCTAATATATGTGAATTGTGGAAATTGGATGAGCCAACTCCCATACTTCTTAACTTTTGCTTCCGCTTCTAATGAAAGCCTCCTAGCAAGTGTCCCTTGCAATATTCTTCGCATCTTCATAGCAAAGGCATCATAAAACATCATATAATCTTTGGTGTTGTGCAAATGAAGCTGTGGCTAGCACTCATGAACCAAACATTTCCCCAGCCCATTGCCAATTACTCCTAAGGCCTTAAGTCCAAGATTTTCATATAGTCTCGCAATCAGATAGAAAAGGTAGGACCCTATGTAGAATTGATTTTGAATTTGTATTGTCCTTAGTTGCAACTCTAAATTTTCACTTATAATTCTAGCCCAATCAAATTTTCTCTTTCCATTTTCAATTTCATCAATAAAATAATACATCCAGTTCTCGAATTGCATACCTTGAGCCACGTCCATGATTCGGTTGAGAAGTACAATAAGATCGCCATACTCTAATTTGAAATTTGACCTGGTGAGCTTTGACGACTTGGTAACTCCCTTCTTGCCTTCGTGTAACCAATTCTGTTTTGGATGAATGAATTAGGCATCATGATTACCCTGAAAGAACTTGGTTGTTTGATCCATCATTACCACTATCATGCCTTTATGTTGGGGAATATTGAATACTTCTTCGACCACTTGTCCAATGATGTTAGCCAACACTCTCTTCCCTTCATCAAAAACAATGGGCTTGGTTACAATATCAAACTAGGATGCACACTCCATTACCAATTCCAGACAAGGCAAGGCACGAGGGAAAGTTGCCGCGTGTACAATTCCTCTCTTGTAGATCTTCTTCGCCATAGAGGATTGTCCTTCCTTCAATCTATCCTTCAACCGTACCATGTTCACTGTGCCGATATTAGTGTCAATTATTCGCTTCACTTTCAAGAAGAAGGTAGTCTTAGGCATCATGTCTTCCTTGTCTTTTTTGCTATTCGTTCCCTTTGGGTTCTTGCTTGTACTAACATCCACCATCCTAAACACTTATTTCTGCCTCTTCGTTCTAAATGATATGGACTACACTTATAAATCTTCCAACTTCTTTCTATCGATGGAATCTAACTTATTTTTGCCTCTCCAAATCCTATCTCTACACTTATAATCGCCTCTCCGGCCTAGGGGTGGGACTACCACTTATTTTTGCCTCTCTGTTACCTTAGGATGGACTACACTTATATCTCCCAACTTCTTTCCTATGGTGGTCTAGCTTATTTCTACCTCTCCAAATGTCCTATCATGAAATCTACACTATCTCCCAACTTCAGCCTATCAATGGAGATGACGAAGTGGTGAGTGAATAATGCATGAAGAAGATAAGGGAAACGAACCAAGCGAGAACAAGAAATAAAATCCGCCTTTAAAACCAGTCTTCACCTCTAAAGATGAGCGAAATCCTTACCTTAAATCTGCCCTCTAAAAATAATCGGGCCTCTTCAAATTTAATCCTCCTCCAAAATGTGATGCCCTAGCAAAAGGATTACTTGCAAAAATTTGCTCCTTTCACCAAATTTCGACCTCCTTGCCAAAATTGCCCAACTAGAAGGAAAATTGCTGCCCTAGGGCAGAAAAGTCTGCTCAAAATCACAATTTTCTCCGTCTAAATTTGCCCATACTTGCAAAAAAATCTGACCTCAAATCACCTTGTCTCTCCACCAAACAAAACCGCCTAACTGAAGGAAAAAAATCGCTGCCCTAGGGCAGAAAATCAGACCTCCAAAAATCATCCAATCTTGCCTAAAATCGGATCTTTACCCACAAATTTTCCTTAGGGCAGAAATTGCGCAGCCTCTAGGAAGAAATTTGCTGCCCAAAAATGGAGATCCTCAAGCCAAAATCGCTGCTCAAGGAGAAATTCGCCCAGCTGGAGGAAAATCGCTCAACACCAAACAAAAGGAGTGGAAATGAATGAGGAAATAAGAGGGGAGAAGCCCCTTCTTATATCCTCCTGTTGACCTCCTGAGTGGGCTGACCTGCCTAGAGGGAAACAAAACTTTAGTTAGACCCCCCAAAATGGCCCAGTTTTAAATAAAACACAAAAATAACTAAGCCCCCCTAGCGAAATTGACCCCTTTAATTGCCAATTTGATCCAAAATTGCAAAATAGAAATAAAGTAAGCTTAGGAGATGTCAAAATTTCATTTAACAACATTTTGGCAATTAAAATATCTTTAAAATTGAATCTAGCAAGCCAAAATCAATTTTCAATTCCAAATTGCCATACATTTCTAAAATCCTCTAAGCAAAATTTCAACCAAATTAATGAGACTTTGCAATTTAATCCAATTTCAATTTTGCAATATAATTTCAATTTTTTAACAAAATAAATCCTTTTCCTGGCAATCAAAATTCAAGCTCTAAATTCAATTTTACTATCAAAATTTCTTTTCACCCAAAATTTTCAAGACTTTCCAAAACGACTAAATCTAAAATTCATTTTGAAAATGTTCAAGCTTGTTCAATTAAATCAAATTTTCAAATTCCGTCTGAGTCCAAAATTTGCAAATTTATCCTACCAAATATCATTTTAGCCATCGAAAAAATGTTGTTGAAACCTATTAGGCCTAGGGACGAAATTTCATGTTCCGGAAAATCTAGTTTCGCACCATGTGAAAACAAACCAAATCCCTCCTGGCCGGAAAGCGTCCAAAGTGTAAAATTGCCAATCCAAAAACCTCAAGACAACTCCAAATTTTGCTAAGGCAACTGAAAAATTCTCAATACCCACGAAAATTGCCAAGGCTTGCTCGAAAAAGGGGGTCCCCAAAAATTTTGGGACGATGGTGTGAAAACCTCACAACAGGTTGCTAGGGTGAACATTGTTCTTGCAAATGTACAAGAGTTATTTTTGTTATTGACAATTTTTTTCAAAAAATTGTGCATGATCTCAACATTGCATCAAGGGCTTGATCGATTTTCCACAAAATCTTGGTGTTGATTTCTAGCAACATCATGGTTCGAAAAAAATTGTCAATTTTTTATCAACAAAATTCAAAGTTTTGAGAAGTTGATCACATCAGGTCGAAAGTGTTAAGAAGATTAGCTTCAAGGAAATTGAAGCCAAAGTATGTATATGTATTCTTATACATATCTGATGATAAATCAGTATATTAATCTGATTATACATATATATATGTACAGATTTATTTATATTAATTTATATTGGTTTGTATTGAGGTGTGGTTACATAGGGTCACAACCCTACATAAACACATCTCAATGCATATATATATATATATATATATATATATATATATATATATATATATATATATATATATATATATATATGCATTTGTGAATTCTGAAAATATATCAATAACAAGGCATTACATTCTCAGGAACATTCAGATCTGCACGCACGCACACATATATGCTTAAATAAATCAGAACTTACATATTCAAGAAGATCTGAAATCTTCACATAAGATTCATTATTTCAATACAAGTCTCCACCAGTAAACGATCTTAAAACGTTTTTTTGTTCTTGGTCATATGAGGAATTTTTTAGAAAGCGGTTGGCCGATCAGAAATCCAGCAAAGGAGGTTCTCAGCAGGAAGCTCACGTCACAGAGTGTTCTAAAGAGCAGAAGTCAGCCTTCTATGTAGTGACTAAATGACCTGTCAAGCCTTTTGTAGAGGAGATGGTAGAATGATCATTATAAGAGGACATTAAAGTAGTATTGTAATATTTAGTATAATGGCAATGTTAAAAATTCCATTTAAGTCAATCATTTAGTTTGTCGCAACTTTTTGTTCTTTTAAGTTGTTTAGTTGGTTTAGCAACTTTCTATTTTGTTTTGAGTTCTCAATTTTTTCAATTTTGGGAGATCTTGTGATTGCTTATTAAAAGAGTATAAGCCTTTGTTTAATATTGAATATCTCAATCAATTACCATTTCATGAGAACTATAAGTAAGAAGTAAGACATAAAGAGCTTAAAAGAAAATTAATATAATAGAAAGGAGAATTGTGCAAAGATGATGTATATGATATACATATGAATACATGTAAATTGTTTATTATGTCTTATGATATGAGGGTACTTTCATTTTTGTCTATGTCAATACTCCCTAAGGATGCAACCCTTTGTTTTTAGCCTCCTCCCCATCCTATAACATTTCAGGGAACTTGAGGATGCCTTAAAAGCGTCCCATGCCCAATGCCAATTGTGAAGTCCCTACTTTTTTAAATAGGATTTAATAATAAAATAAATGAACAAACTAAAATAATAAGATATAACGGATTATTAATATAACAATAATATTAACATAATATATAATAATACAACTATTATATAATTAGATCATGTGATGTCCCTTGTTCAGGGTTTGGGACTGATTCCTTTTAAGTCAACTACACAAGGCTTCTTTTATCTTTTGATTTATACTTAGCCTTTAGTTTGCCACCAATTGTAAGAATCCTCAGTAATTCTGATTCTAGTTGTCATTACCAAACATTAACCATCATGATAGACTTTTGAACAAACACATGATGGCCACAACATTCAAGAAATAATGACTAATTTATTAGAGGCGTTATATCAAATGTTTTGCATACTGAGCCGCATTCTTTCCACAATTTCATTCAATAGACATTTGGTCAAGCATTTCGGTCGATATTGTTGGTTCCCAAAACCACAGATTGGAATGCTATGAGCCTTGCCAACTCAATATTGGGATTCCAATGGGTTGAAGGACAATTGACAGGACTGATCGATTCGATCCAGGTCCTCTGCACTTATGGCTCCACAAAACCAAGGCGAGCACACCTACTCATGGACCAATCACTAAAGTCCAAGAATGCTTATAGCAGAAAATCTGATTTAAATGCACTGAAAGTCGTCCAAATGGCAGGATATTTGGAGAACTTTTAACTCGTACTATTAAGTATATAGGTGAAATATTCTGAAAGTACTATGACTTCACCAAGACCTTTAGAATGTAAATGGTTCAAATAGAATTCGTTAAAACTTCAATATTCTGGAACTATAACAAACATGAATGAAATTATTTAAAACTAGAAGTAAAGATGCTTGAAATTAGAATGTTTATTTTAATTATAAGAAATGAATAAACCAATTCTCTGGAAAGATTGGATAAAAAACAATCTCCAAATTTCCAATTATGAATCAAACAAACACAACATAAGAAGGTAAGAACCAGTGCCTTATTTTACAAGGGCAAAAGAGTCAATGATGTATAGGTTTATTACGTAGAACTTTATAAAATAGTATAGATTTATTTCTATCAACAATTTAATTATTGAAAAGTGAAAGATCAATCAGATATGCAATCTTAAAATAGTTCAGATTGAACTTTAACTCCTTTGGTGGGGAGACAAACTGAACTAAGATATTGAAACAATTTTAATGCTTCTCTATATCTCTGAAATTACTAATTCAAGATGCTGTAATTAATCTTTACTCCAAATCAGATAATTGAATTGCTCACAAGTTTATGAATGATTATAAAGGACAAAACCTACTAACACTCCAACCTCTGTGCCTCATAAAAAAGAGTAATAGGTTCTTACAAGTTATGTTGAAGCTATTTCATCCACTAACATGCCTGTATTTGAGATTCATTCCAGAACCTTCCTTCAAAAGCTGTTTACATTTAATGATATTTTAAAAATATTATCTTCAGGATTGCCTATATCTTTTGAGAATTCAGAAATACTTGTTGGTTATATTATAAAAATCTCTGTCTCCTCTCTATGACATGCACTCCTCTATTTATAAACAGATGGAGTGACATTTCCTCATCCATAGCACCCTTTCAAATTTATCTAATCACAACTGAACACAATTACAACCGCATTAGTTATAAAACATTTTCAATTGTTTTAAAATATATAACAACTCTGCGGGATTATACAAGGAATTAATTTATTTTACCGGGTGGATGGAAGCTCTCTCAAAATTGCCGCAAATAAACTCATCTAATATTATTGACACCTTCTGAAGTTCTGATTTGCAACATCCTACCTGACCCTCGACAAATCCATACTTTATAAAGACTCTTGTGGCATCACTGAATGGAGCGCAAATATAAGTAGACTCCGTATAAGTTGTTCACTTCCATTCCTTTATTTGCAATTTTCTTGAATCAGGTCTTGCTGATTGTATGATCATTGTCGAGTTACATGAGAGACATTGCTCCTGGCCCATTCAAATCTTAGATTATGTTTATCTGCAAACAAAGAAAAAGCATGGTGTCTCCAAATAATCAAGTACATTCCTTCTGCTCCTGCGTGCATCTCTAGAACTGCAAAGAACATACTGGCCCATTCAAATCTTAGATTATGTTTATCTGCAAACAAAGAAAAAGCATGGTGTCTCCAAATAATCAAGTACATCCCTTCTGCTCCTGCATGCATCTCTAGAACTGCAAAGAACATAAAACATCATTAGATAGTTATTTTAAAATAAATTTAAGTCAATATTAATCATCATAGGACTTGAATCTCCTGCAGTTTATATTGAATGCTGAGTAGTGTTCGCAAGTGTCTGAACACGACAAATTATAAGGGTGGCTTGGCTTTACCATACAAGGAATTTTCAACGAGGGGATACCAAAGGTCGAGCACTAGGACATAGTTCCCGATTCAAAAGATCGCTTGCTCATTCTTGAGTATCTCTATCTTTATTTCCAGATAAGATTGAACACCACTTTGAGTGGACAAATAGAATAAGACTCCTCTTGAAAATTTTGATGTTGACCATCCTCCATCATGTTTTGAGTGGACAAGTAGAATTACAAACATTTCCTGTGATTGACAATGTAGCCTCCGATTTGAATGGCACTAACAACCACCCATGGCATACTTTGACTCTCACCATTCCAAATGTAGCAATCAGACATATTCTTTGAGCACTTTGAGCACTATAGATGTCCACTTTATCCTTGTAAGAATCTGCCACAAGCTCTTATATCATGTAAGAATTAGCCTAAAACAAGAATGAAATGCCAAGATCTAGAAGCTCAATAGATAACACAAGAAAGATAGGCAAAATGATGATCAATTGATTCAATCAATAATGATCAACAATTCAATGTAGATGCCCAATTGTTGATATTGAACACATCATAGAAGTGCCTTGTATATAAAGGCAATCAAGATGACTACGAGTCATGCAAGTGATAAGCATCACAACTAAGCACATGGCCACCAAAGGTGGATTATCCTCCATTGTGCACGAAAGTGCATGCAATAATGAGAGGATAAAAATACAAAGGTGTATCTCATAAAGAGATGTAGTAGACAACATTTGCTCAAGTGGAGTGCAAACTACTGTGTTGTCTACATGTCAACTCATATGAATATGAAAAACTCTCAAGTGTCTACATGACAACTAATATAGATATGAATAAACCTAAGTAAACTTAAGTAAATTGTAAATAATAAATACTTATTTACACCAACACCTCACCTTAAGTGCAACTTAGGGGAATGCACTTAGCTCACAAAAGCTAGATAATAATGCATGATGTGTCTCGGCTATTAGGCCATCTTAGGTACCCATGTACAATTTGCATGTGGAAAATAAATGCAATGTAATCTCTCATAAAGTGGAGAAAGAGAGAAAACCAGATGGGAAAAACCCTCCCCCAAAAAGAGAGATGAAAAGGAGAACAAGATGCGTGCATGAATGGAGTAATCAAGACCCCCCTATTATGAAATACATCATGCATATACAATAAAGAAATCCACCATAGGAAGGAAATAAGAAGAAATGAAAATCCCCCCATAGTAAATGATCTCCTACAAGTATGGCAAGTGCTTGAAGACAAAAGATGATCCAATGTCTACAAACAACATTTCTCCCCTTGGGAAGAAGATACAACAAATACAAATGAGAGAAGGCTTCCCACTATGGATAGGAAGATGGAAGGGGAATCCATATGAAGTATGTTGTCTCTGAAGTCTGCCAATATGTCTCCATGTCCTTGAATGATGAAGATGCCACGAACCAATCATGATTAAGCCCAAAAGAAGGTGACAAACAAGGAACAAATGTTGACTGCTCCATGTAGGAATCTGGTTCAAACTCCAAAGACCAAGATATCTCTGCAAAAAAAGAAGAAAAAAAAGAAGCCCCCCCTCAATGTAGAATTTACACCCATGATAGATGCTCCTAAATTAATGTAGAAGTTGCACCATGAAAACTGAAAGATGTTCCTCCCATTAGAAAGAAATGGTGTCATAGGTGTACCAAAGAATCCCCCCAATTAGTAGGAAGAACCATCAAGAGGTATGTTGTCTTAGGAAACTAACTAGGAATCTCCAACACATGAGTATGATCAACCATGCAATATGATACCTCAAGTGAAGTTTGAGACTTATGAACATCAATCTCCAAAGACTCAATTGTCTTCTCTAAAGTGAAAGAGACAGCCTTCAACTATTGTAACAAAGGATCCACAATCATTTCAAACTTGAAAGAATGATCAAGTGGAGAATGACAAGGATTAAAGTGTTCCTCCACAACTGAAGAAGGATCATCCTCAACAAAGAGAAGATGAATGTTATTAATGATGTCTCCCAAATCCTCAATGTAGGACTCCACAAACAAACCTGCAATGTCTGTCAAGAAGTCATCCCAAGGAGCTATAATTGGAAGACAAGGAATGTCATGTTGGACTAAATCACCTAAATCCATGGCAATGTGAAGACAAGCATCATCATGAACAATAGTAGATGTAGTGATCTCAACTGGAGAAGGAACTCGAGGCTTTGGATCATCAAGACTCTATTTTTGCAAGATCTATGATGAAATCTAAAGTTTCATCATCATAGGGAAAATTATTTGCATCATCACGTGGAACGAGACAATTTGCAACATGGTCAATTGGTACTGGAGGAGTCTCTAGATCTCCAAAATGTTCCCAAATAAGATTCCAAGCTAGGAGAGGGTGTTCATTATTCAGGGTCATATGTTAGACTGCATGATATCTCCAAGAAGTGAGACTCTCACAAATGGTACCTCTAATATGTTGATTTTTAGAATGCCATGCTGTTCTCTTCCAATATGTCTTTGGCTCAAGAATGAGTCCATAAAGATGAGGCAATATATTAAGCCATCTACAATGTGTGATGATGTTGTTTGCCCACAATGCATAATTATCCCTAGTTAACTTTATAACAGCAAGATGTGGTTCCCCCATGATTACATCAATAATGTAACTCCAAAAAGCAATGAAATATAGAAACCCTTCATAAATAGATGAATTTGGTACTTTATATTTAGTGTGTGTACAATCATACAATTTTGTCACTTGTCAAAATGGAACAAAGTGGATTTTTTAGTTTGATGGTTACAATAGAAAATATGAAGCTATAGCAGACTCAAGTACATAAGACACAAGATCTATCAAGGATCTAAACAATTACAACTGCCAAAATAGGCCAAAAATGGCCAAATGTTGCAAGTACTACGTCCACTCAAAATTACTCCAAACTAATACCAGATCTGGAAAGTAGACAAAAATATGCAATTCCAAAAAATAGCACCTGAAAATGTGTTCGTATGAGCTTTGTACGAAGCCTCTGAAGTTGTAAAAATTGGGATTTGCGATTTTTAGAAAAATTCAGAAACAGAGATCACAAACAACCTGCACCAATGCGTAGATCACAAAATTCTACCCCAAAACCAAAAAAATGCTAAATAAAAGGAGATCAAATGAGGGCGATATCGTTGTTTTCAAATCACCTCTATAATTATTTTTTTCTGAATCACCTTCGTCGCACCTTCAAAATTCAAATGACTCTAGATTTCACCTCAAATATCTAATTTGTATGAAACAAAAGCCGATTTAGGGATTTTTGGACCTTCTCAATGTGATACCAACATCTTATTTGCACCAACAAGCTCTAATCTTGACCTACAACAAAAGAAAATATCCAATCGCTATCCAATTAACACTCTTTTGCCTTTGATACCATGTAAGAATCTACCTCAAGCTCATATATCATGTAAGAATTAGCCTAAGACAAGAATGAAATGCCAAGATCTAGACGCTCAATAGATAGCACAAGAGAGATAGGCAAAATGATAATCAATTGATTCAGTCAATAATGATCAACAATACAATGTAGATGCCCAATTCTTGAGATTGAATACATCATAGAAGTGTCTTATATATAAAGACAACCAAGATGACTAAGAGTCATGCAAATGATAAGCATCACAACCAAGAACATGTCCACTAAAGGTGAATTATCCTCCATTGTGCATGAAAATACGTGCAACAATGAGAGGATAAGAATACAAAGGTGTATCTCATAAAGAGATGTTGCAGACGTGCTCAATTGGAGTGCAAACTATTGTGTTGTCTACATGTCAACTCATACGAATATGAAAACTCCTAGATGTCTACATAACTAATATAAATTTGTGTTAGCCTAGTAAACTTAAGTGTAAATAGTAAATACTTATTTACACCAACAATCCTCATCACCTTCTGATATGGACGATCTTCTTGCAAGGTGAAACATTAGCTACTTGCTCCTCAAACATCTGGAAACGCCACCATGTGGCCATACCAAGGCAGTGTTGCTATGTAGAACTTACTGTGTGATCTACCTCTATCATAATTGCTTCTGTGTTGGCATATTCTCATTTTTCCAAAATTATATGTATATGATTATCTAGATCTTTTAAAACCTTTTCTCATGATAGATGCCAATAGTCACTCCCGAATGTTTCTGCTATATTTGTAACTTTGTTATATATTACATATTTCAAGACTAGGTAGGATTAGAGTCCACAATTATTTTTTGTGCAGTTGAATTCATCATAGCACCTTCAAGATGGCATTTTGTTTCCAATTAGGCTGTGTGATATGGAGTATTAGCAACATTTTTCTGTATAATTAAGATAACACATTTATGAAATATTTTAAAATACATTAGAAACTTCGATACTCACCACATAGGTTAGTGACAATACAAAATCTTTTGAATCATGAATCAGAAATTTAGGAATGAAGTAAATTGGGATTGACTATGTGTTTAAGAACATCATATCCTATGAAAACCATATAATTCATAGAAGATAAAATAAAGAATATTTATAAAAAAAAAAGTTAAGGAGAATGTTGAAAATGGAGGTGACTCCATCAGATACAATGATCAAAACTTATCATTTATTCCTTCAGAGTATTTTTGTCAAACACTTGGCAGACTTTCTTCAGATTTCAGAGAAATCTCTATTTCCTCGTTCGAATCAAATAGACTGCTGTTTAAAGTTAAAGGGATGTGAATAGCAGAGAATTCTTCCAGTTATCACCAGCAATACATTCAGATTGCAGACTTGTTGCAGACTTGCACCAAATCAGATTGGCATCGATGAATCCCTTATAAACTTGTCATCAAATAACAGCAGCAAAGAAACCAAATGTTACAACAGATACACAATTGTTCGAGTTATAGCTGCTCAAGCACGTCTGATAATATTCTTTCCTTCAGTTGAATTGGGAAGGTCACTGATGTGGACCGGCTGGGTTTTGTAGATTTTGTAACCAAAGTTCCTTGACGGTGGTTTACTATCTCCCACAACAATCTCAGATTTTTGGTCCTTAGTGTTTGTTGGTAAATAGATTTGTCACTTTCAAAGTTTAAGTATCTTGGCCCAGTGGAGTAATTATGACAAATCAATTTACAACTGTTGGATAGTTCACAAAAAGTATGACCTTTCTCTGCGTGTGGGGGGAAGCTCCCTTGTATGATTTATTTATTTATTTTTGGACTAAACACTTATTAAATACAAAAAAAATATTACAAAGATTCTCGATAATGGATATACAAACAACTATAAAGAATTCAAACTAAGGACTTCTCAAAATCCATCATTGACACTGATAGACTACGCAAGTAGATATTCAACAGTGTTACACCAAGGCGGGGTTGCAGCAGCGCGGGGGGACGTTGGGACGAGTTTTTGGGTGCGGAAAAAACAAAGGACCTCAAGTAGGGGGCGGCAGGGGTGTGGCGGTGGGGTTTTGGAAGGGGGCGGGGGAGGTTGCATAGTATACATATTTGACTAAAAATGCTAATTATAAAATGATATTCAATATAACATACCAAATATAGTTGAATATAGAAAATTGAAATGTGATTAACGAACCATAAGTTCAAACTTGAAACTTGAACCTTCATAACCATTACCAATGACCACTGAACTTAGTAAAAGTATAAATACTAAAACTTTTAAACATAATAATGATAATGATAAATGAAAAATATAAACCCTACATGGTATGTAAGTCAACTGTTAACTATCATTTATCAAATGACAAAGATGAAAGATTCAAAATTCATTGTTCAAATATGAATATCATATATCATGAAGATTCTCATGATGACAATGAGCTAAGTAGCCTGAACCAGTGAAATGGAATATTTATCATGGCCATATCAAAGTGAATACAATCAACAAAATGACAAATACAATAAAAAAACACCCACACCCAATTAGGGTTTCCATGCTTTACAAAACAATAAAAAACAAAAGCAAAAAGGTTTTTTTTTTTTTGACTTTTCATGCAACACGTCGACCGCACCTATGTCCCTGTGCCCCACTCGGGTGCACCGATCGGTGCGGCCGTGTTTTGGCCACGCTAGGGGTACTTGAGTGCGTAACGTACCCGCACCAAGGACGTACACACACCCAGTGCGTGGAGTTTTTGACCCGAGTGCGCACACTCATGTTACACTAATATTCAATGATAAAAATCTGATTTACTATCACCAATGCTTTTCCAAGGTACCAAAGAAAGATGTTTGTTTTACAAATCAGATTTTAATGACAATTTGCCATCATGAGATGCAAAACTATAAAATGATAAGCACTATATTCTCGTACGATGAGTATAGACAAATAACATATGAACGCACAACAATAATTGAAAGCATCTCCAAAAATCACTTGGTATTCATTAAGAGAAGCTATACTACTTAATCATATGGCTGCTCCAAAATTCATAAAGTCCAAAAAGTCTTTTTTACAGTGCCATTACTTATATAGAGTTGAGGTTCTATTAACTACCTCACTTGAGGTTAATAACTTTAATGTCCCCTCTTTCTAGGTTAAAGAATGAATGCTAGAACCTGCAACAAATTGTCAGTACAACATAGGGAACTGTATATCAAAATCAAAAGCATGCTAAAAAAAGTTAAACAAGCTAAGTACTAATCTAAATACTATCCCTTACTAACCCCTCTTAATCCCTCGAAATGACTCTTCTCAAATAACCTAACCTTTAATGAGAATTACTTTTCAATTAGGCAATTGTCATATCAAGAGTGCCCTTCCTTAGGCCTCTTGGGATCTTTGATTATGCTCTTTTACAACACTACTTGGTAGAGATCCCACCTCTAACCAAGTCTATTATCTGTAACATATGCATATGATTGACCACTACAATATATATTGTCTCTAAGAAATTCTCTATAAATCTCTCTCTGTGTTCCTCTTTGGAATCCCCAACATTCAACCAAGAATGCCCTTTGTTCCCCAAGTTCTCTTTTTGGAGAAACTCGACATTCAAATGAATTCCCTCTACCAAGTTTTTACTTGGTCTTAATACTCTAATATATCCTTATCCACTGATAAGAACTCTCAGTGTTATCTTATGCTGTTAAATTTCAGCTTTATCACCTTACTTGATCTTATTTATTATATGGTTTGTTTCTGTTGCTGTGTTCTTTGTTGACCATACGAGACAGACTATCGCATCTGAAAACTAATGCTCTCTTGTTGGAATCGACATTCAAACTGCCCAGACAATGAATCCTCCCTGAGCATACTAATTCAGTCCACCAAAAATAAAGTTTCAAACTCAGTAACGTTTAATTCCATACACCCAATCTTGATAGCGAAGATGAAAGTAAAGTCCTAGAATGTTTGAATTTATTTCAATTGCCACATTATAAGCCTAAATAATTAATCGGGCAAGCTTCCAATACAACAATTTTAAACTAGCCACTCATTATAAAGCTTGCCTCATAATTGCCCATACCAAATATTTGGAGGCATGTTCACAACATAATTGCACCAAAGTGTCACTTAATGATCTCCAAACTATTTCTCTAATTCCCATGGAAAAACATTAGAATTCATTTCGGTATTTTGATATTTCACATATGAAGCACCTCCCGACAATAGCTAGCAGGATATCAACAAAAGACACAATCAAATCACCAATCTTTTAGAAAACTTAATTTTTCTTTTCTAGGACATTTGCCTTAATAATTGCCACCAGAAATAAAGCTTACGCTTGCCCAATATAACAATTATATTAGTCTCCACGGACACCACTATTTAATATTGTTGGGCAAAACCATATGGAGACAACTAATTATAATATCCCCAAAATACTTCAGAAATTTTAATCAACTACCCACCAATGTTGGGATCATGAAAGCCTATTGATCGGTGGAATGACTCTTCGGAAACAAAATATCTCTCCCTCGCATAATAGATTTCTTTTATCTTTTTTTCAACTTTAATTTTCTTCCACAATAGCCACAAATTGCTAATATTTTGTGTCTGTAAATTTGACCCTTTAGGATGGTAAGTTACACTACTCTGATACCAATTGTAGTGTCCTTTGTTTGGACCTTACATAAATTGTCTCAAAAATTTTGATTGAACTTAGCAAACTAATGTCATATCTTCCATGGTATGTCTTACTGGTGTACAATGTCCCTTTATATACTTTGTTAAGAGAAAAGGTGTCTTTTCATTAATTAATATTTATTAATAATAATATTATGATTATGTTATTAATATTCATTAATATTAAAATGTAATTATGTATACTTCAAATTGATTAAAAATATTATTTTATTATCTTATATAATACAATTAATTATTATTTAATTTATTTTCATTCATTATCGTTATTATTATAATATAATATATTGTATATGAAATAATAATATTATAATTATATCATTATTTATATGAATCGTCCACTTACATTTTATTTATATAAATCTCACTTCAGCAAGAATATCGCACAATCTCTAGCATCAATGATATGGTCATTTGAACATTCACTATCTTCAACAGCCTATTCAGGAAGATTTAGTACATGGCCTACCTGAAATTCAAACTCAGAATCAACGAGTTTGTGGAGCTTGTCAGGCTGGGGGGCAGCACAGCATACCTTCAAGGATGTGACTCATGGCAAGCCTCTAAGGTACTACAGTTGGTCCACGTTGATGTTATGGTCCAATGAATACTCCTTTTGTTACTGGGTGGGGGTATTTCTTACTTTTTATTGATGATTTCAGACATAAAATGTCAGTGTACTTTCTTTGATTTGTCTACTGTATTTCAGAAACTTAAGGCCTTCGTAGAAAAAGAGTCTGGTTGTTCTATTTTATCTCTTAGGTCTGACAAGGTAAAGCAATTCATGGTAGACCTGGGTGAAGACATTAATATATATTGCAAAAGACTTGAGAGAAACCTGGGAGAACAACGCTAATAAATGCTCCTTACAATATCAGCTTAGCAAATGGATCAGGTATGCAAACTATGGGCATGCATTAAGGAATGTAGAGGAAAATATACAAGGTGTCAAGCTAACAGTTAATTTTGAAATGATTGACATCAGTTAATTTTGAAATGATTGACATGAAAGAGCCCTTCAATACATTTCAAGCTTTGTGAGCGTTATCAAGGTTTGTGCATGCAAATGTAGTGGTAGACTCTAGGAAGAACTATCTTTTGCAGATGATATCACAGTTGTTCACATTCCTCTAAGATGTGATGAAGATAATTCCTATAAAGAGGAGATTGCTCAAGAAGAGGATGAAAAAGATAACATAAAATTGATATATTCAATCTCTAAACTACCTAACACAAACATAATAAAGGAACCTAATAGTAAAGAGAAATTCTCAAGTCCTATTATTTGGCAAAACTGTGGGTGTACTAATAACATGCTTGGCCAAAACAAGATTATCATTCATGATGGAGACCCCACCCTATAATTATAGACTAATTGTATTCGCACCATCATTCAAAAAAGGTGGGAGAATTTGAACACCCCCCTACACATTGATTGCATATGCTTTGTATACAAAATCATAAATGGTATAGGAAAAGACCTAGCAAACGCCTTCCCATTAATGACCGTAGGGTAAGGAAAGGTCAAATTAGGTCCTCAAAATAATATACTCCTTAGAAGCTTAAATGAATAGAATTCAGTAAATAAGTTTACAAAACTAGATACTTCGACAAAAATTGATACGCACACTTTAGCATAGGCCAAGCAAATTGATTGTGGGGAATCTATGGACTCCATGATTAGCGTGCACATTTCCCATTCGTCTTCTCATAGATTTATAGTTCTCTATTGATGAGAAGAAATAGTACACATATATGGGATTGGATGGCATTGGAAGCACCTTGTAAGATAAGAGTGCAATTCCTTCAAAAACTTCTGCTGACAAGGGCTGGTTTCTTAGATATATAGTTGAGTTTTGAGAACTGGATTATTTTTGGCTATCTCATTTTAATGCTTGTCATTTGTAGACTCTAGTTGGTACTTAACTTTCAGTTCATTTGTAATGGGTTGCAAGTTTTCAGCTACTATGATCATTGACATTCAAATCCATAGTTGCATGAGTACTCGTACCTATACCCCTGGGATGCGTAACAGGTACTGATACAGTGCCTAAGCACTGGGTACACATACCCAAGTTCCAGGTACTCAGTGGGTACTTACAGGAGAGCGTCATAATTAAGGACCTTAACTAATATTTCTGATTTTTTTTTCAGTTTTTTGTTTGCATAGCATCTTGTTGTTTATCAAGCTCAATTCAATATGCAATCAGTTCAAAGTGTTAAAACAATACTGATTAACTGTAAACTTGATTACTCTTTGAGTCAGAAGTTTTCTTTTTCCAATATCATTATTATATGATTTATGATCTTCTTGTTCATGTTTAAAAAATTTCTTCTCTGTTATGCATCTAAAAATTCAGCATATACTATTATTATTATTACAAACATATTCCAAATCTGAAACTGAAAACAATACATTACATCTGCATACTTTATCACTGTTATTGTTTCAAAAACTCATTGTCATGAATCATATTTTCAGATTTTCTGTAATATATTAAATTATATTAATAAAAAAATTGATGTGCTCAAGTGCCCCTGTCCCCATTTTTGAAAAGTAGTTGTACCCATACCGGAAATACCCAAGTACCCCTGTCCCCATACAACCTTGTTCAAATCATTACTTTTTTATGTATGGTTCATCAATTGGCATTGTTAAATTATTATGACTTAACTTATAGTTGTCATTAATTGATTATTGTATTGTGCCCTTAATTATGTATATACTATTTGCTTTTGATATTTTGTGTAGATTGTTGTGTATGTATGAGTGTATCTGTTGCCCTACTATCACTGAGAATTTTCAATTTTACCATGTCCCAAAACGTGTCTCTGCATCAATGCATCCCCTATTATGGAAACTTGAAGAGACAAAAGGTTACCATGTCAATGTTAAAATGTGGTCAATAGCTCTAAAGACATTTGCAGTTCAAAAAGATCTATATTTAGTCCAATTTCAAGAATAAGAGCACAAAACTTAAAGATAAAATTGAAGGAGACCCAAAACAATATGCTAGCATAAACACAAACATGTAGTCATCATGCTGTGAAACTTTGCCCCATTTGAAGTGAAATTGTTTTGCTTTGAAATCATTTAACATGAAAAAATTATGGTCAACTTCTCAAGGAGAGAAAAATAGGTCAGTTTAGCTAGAGGGTAAAATAGTATCTAAATTTTAACATACAGCTTGTATATAAGGTCACAAAAGACTAAATCTGTTTCTGACATTGTTAAATAATCAATTCATTATTATGACAAAATAATTTCAAAGAAAAGACTAGTCAGCATAACTTACGGACTGAAACAAGCAGGACCATAATGGACCACACAATCTGCATTCACATGAGCAGCTCCAACTTCATCAACACAGCAGCTACTGTATGTGGTATCTGCCATAACATAAATTTGAACAGCGCCATGATTTAATCCCTTTTCTGCCCCTTTCAAACAACCTTGTGAATTTACTTCTGGAGACTGAAGCTCCTTTTTCAGTCCAGTTACAACCTTAACAGAATGTTTCAGGTGCTCATCAGGGAACTGCAAAAAGGCATTTTTTTGTTAGTAAAGCTTAAATTCTAAATGAGATTATTTCAAAACCCTCTAGATCTGTTAATAGAGTGAATTGAACTCATATAAATTCCTCAAAAAGAGGTCTCAGCAAAAGGTGACAACAAAAAAATGTTGCATGTCAAAATTTAACAAGACAACTAAAAGTAGAACCATAATTGACAATTCCATCATCCAAAGTCAAACACTAAAACTTGAAAATACTAAAATAGATATAAATAGCCACATGACACAGCAAACATATGATCCAAAATAGAAAAATCACTTCTGTAAACCCTTCCTAATGAACTAAACTTAAGCTGACACATTTCCTCAATGATCAAACACTGTCCTCCAAGATGTGCAGAAGTGGAAAAGAAATACAGAAGCCACTTGGCTGATCCAGATACGCAAGGAAGCAGTTAAAATCATTTTTCTTGGATTTCCTACTCGTAGATTACTGATTCAACCCTCAAACTGAAATTTCCTCTTTTGAATTTGCTCTCAATCTCTTCCCGTGTGTGTGTGTGTGTGTGTGTGTATACATGTGTTACATCCCAATTTTTGACCTAACTTGAAATATAGCTGTTGAGGTTCGGATGAAGTCAATCGGCAGTTTAATTTGTTATAATCTGGCGAAACGGTAAGATAGTTAGTCGTTATGATTTCAAGTAAAGATGACATGTTAGTTGATCGTTAATCACAAACTCATGGAATTGAGAAGATGGTTAACCATTATGATTAATTAAGATTAAATAATTCATTATGATAACATAATTTAACTGCGGGGAATTTTCTTGTAGGAAACATGTCGATGGGGGTGGAAGCATTGTCAGAAAAGAATTAGGTAGGAGCATTACCATCACTCGACAGAAGGGTAGAGGATCTAGCGACTTGAAACAGGATACATCTGCGGGACCCGCATGAGTTATTTAATAAATAATTTAATTAAAATAATTGAGTTAAAATATAAAACGTACCTTAAAGGATTTTAATTTATCTTTCGTCATATTATTTTTGATAATTATTTATATACGTGCATTTAAATATAAAAATGATTTGGCATCTTTATATTTTAATAATTTAATAAAGTGATGCTTTCATGTACATATAAGATTATAATAATATTCGAATTATAATAACAATTGAATTATTATAATTTTCGAATTATAATCTTCCAACTCTCTTTCCATGCTTTTTATTTTTGGCATGATTAATTGATTTTATTTTTGGCAATTCAAGTTGTCTTAAGCTTTCCAACTTCTCTTCCAACCCTTTTATTTCTCTTATCTTTAGATTTGAATTTATGATCTATTTGAATGGTCATCTTGGGAATTCAAATGGCTTTCTTTATAACCGAAGGAAGCCGTAGAGTCAAGCTCTTCTCTATTTTATTAAGTCTCATAATCGTATCAACACACACACCTTTCTTTCTTCCTCATTGCTATCGGTGATTGAGATTTATTTCCAGCTGAGAACTACTACACCTCCGCTTTTCTCATCACGTTCCTTGCCTGCGGAATTCAGAATCGATATTGAAGTCTGCTATTCCGACCTCAAAGTATTCAAAGATATGTCCGTGGAGTCAAAGATGGAAATGAAATCATGTAACCGAACACAGAGGAAATTCACCAGCAATGATGCATTTTAGGGTGAAGAGGTGTAAAGCAAAAGCCATGAATATGAACTTGTGAGCACCTGAGAATCACCGACATGATAGCCTGAAATGGTGAGGAGGTGTAGAGAGTCTGCACAAACAATTCATGTGATTCTTGCTAAGTCCAATCTGATGCTTGTTTAATCTTTCTTTACTCTCTTTTCTCATTGTTCTACCAAAAGTTAGTGCTCTGCTTTGTACGTTTACCTTTAATGATAGTTCATGACAGTACAATGCTATTTTTATTGTCCCATGTCTTTTACATATGAGTGCATCAGTTTTTGTTAATGTCATGCTATGTAGGATTGTCTAGACGATTTCCAACACCAGGTAAAGTATTGTAATTCTTGATTTGTTTTTCACTAAGTATAATATCTATCTTTAATCAGTACATAATGATAGGTAAGAGAATGAATCAAATTTGTTCCAACTCTTTTCTTTTCTAATTGGATATCCGTCCCTAGCTGGCTAGGCATAATAGTTGATATCAATATATATATATATATATACTAGTTGTTTTCCTAATGTGCATAAGGGATCAATCTTCAAGTATCCTTGAGAACACATCATTTATGAATTCAAATAGTACTATTTAAAAACTTGATTGTTTAAGTGAATCAACTTCAATACACGTGCTATCACAATTTTTCGAACAAATTCAGAATACTATTAACACTAAGGAATTCACCAGCAAAGAAGCCATGAAATGGTGAAGAGGTGGAGTTAATCCGCAAGAAAGCAGAAGAGAAATCAGTTATGATTAAATTAATTAATTAAACATTCAATTTTGAAATCTTTAAAGAGCATAATGATGTAATCACAGATTGTGAAATGCTAAATGCATGTATAATTTGATAGAATTGGTTGTTCTGAGAATTCCTAACACCTGGGACTCACCTGGCTATGTAGCCAAGAAAAAGGGTGGTGAGGTGAAAGAGAGGAATCTGTAATAATATGAAACAGTATCAGATATGACATAACAACGTTTATCATTTTTAATATTAATTAATTAATAGCTCATGCATATTCCTGTTATTGTGATCTCCTGCTGCCAAGTCGTATGGTGAGTTAAATACCAGGATGCCTAGTAGATGGCAAGATGGCCCCTGTCTGTTCCGGGTAGGGAGGGCCTTCTCGTTAGAGATCGTGTGGGGATAAGTTGTGGTCCGAGGTTGGGTGGTTAAGCCCCTAGCAATGTTTCACCTCTCCCCAAGATGTCAATCGTGCGTCAAACAGAGATAAGCTATGCATTCAATTGTTTGTAGGAAACAGGTATTATCACTTTTATGATTAATATGCAAGAAAGCAAGATTAATTAAGTTTATTTCATCATTACACCTAGATGCAATAGATAGATTTATGGGTTGTTTTTCATTTATATGAATATCGGATATAAGAATATTTCTAATCTTGAATTCCTGCAGCAGTCAAGTATTTAGATGGAAAGGAATCGAAAGCCCTAATTGATTGAGCAATAGATGGAACCCTAAATGATATAGCGATATCGGAAGCCCTAACTGAATCCATGGAATGAGAAGCCCTACTTGAATTAGTGGTATCGAAAGTCCTATTTGAATCAGTGGTATCAGAAGCCCTATTTGAATCAATGGTAGCGGAAGCCCTAAGTGATATAGCGGTATCAAAAGCCCAAAATGATCCGATGGTAAACAATGGCCTAATTGATACAGTGGTATGTGATGCCCTAATTTTAAATATAGTGGTATTTAATTGTAATCATCATTTAATTTTGAGATAGCAGTTTTTAGATGATAGTCATCATGTGAAATTGTTATAGTGTATTTGTGAACTAACTCGGGTGGTTGCAGAAGCATCCCTAGTTTGATTTCGATCTCAATTTTCTGAGATATGTTGTTTTCAATTTCTATAGTAATTTCATTTAATGGTATTTCAAATTTTTAGTTAAGAAATTTTGTCTAACTGATTTTAACAGTAAATCTTATTCATAGGAACATGAATGATATAACCGTCTTCCTATGAAATGAAGTAATAACTATATTCTTTGAGTATGTTAGATGTTAATTTAGACCCGGGAAAACCAGATGTTACAACGTGTGTGTGTGTGTGTATGTATGTATGTATGTATGTATGTATATGTATATGTATATGTATGTATGTATGTATATATGTATATGTATATGTATATGTATATGTATATGTATATGTATATGTATATGTATGTATATATACATACATACATATACATATACATATACATATATATATAAAACTACGCAAACCTTCTTATTTTACAATAAACTAATTACCCTCACATACACATTGCTTTATTTACAACTAACTCACGCACTTCAGTAAACCTATACATTTCTTTGCTTTACATGCACAATTACCCTCACATACACATTGCTTTATTTACAAGTAACTCACACACTTCAGTAAACCTATACATTTCTTTGCTTTGTAGTTAAAACTGACCACAACCTCCTTCAGTACTTTCTTGATCAAAAAGACTTGAATGAAAGATGGGAAAAGCCTTGGCAAGATGAAAAGACTTGAATGAAAGACAAGAAAAATCTTAGCAAGATGTGACTACATGATTTTGATATTGGATATGTGAAGGATAGGAATAATATAGTTGTTGATGTGTTATCTCAAAGACTCGCTCTATGTTCTATTTCTGATGTCTCTGTCAATTGAGTCACCACCATTAAACCTGAATATGCAAAGACTGATTTAACTACATGGCTACCTGGAGACCCGTCTCCAACCCCGAGACACAACTTGCAGACAGAGACGCATCTCCAGTATCAGTCATGTCTTTGGAAACCTACTGATGTGAAGTTTTCTTTTGGCTGCGTCCATGCAAAGTTATAGTTATCAAATCTACTAACAATGTAGATTTTTTAAGAGGGGTATTAACAGTTATATAACTGATTTCCTACCATTGTAATGGTCTAAAGAGAAATTTCCTTTACTATTTATTGTCCTCGTATAATTGATTTACTATTCTTGTTTCAATTCTATGTCATTATATTTTCTCAAAATTATTAAACTTAGTTAGAAAAGGTATCTCCAAGTGCCCAAGTCTCCTATTTTCGAAAACTAGTTATAATGTTATTGGTATTAATGTCAATCTCCAACATCTCCAAATACACCTAACTCCTTCTAACTATATTTTACTAATAAGTTGCTTGATGGAAGAGTAAAAGATGACAAGTTCAAAATGGCAAGAGACCTAATTCTATAGAAAGAGGGGATTTATTTGATTTTAAAGTCAAAAGCGGAGGGAAAAATATTGACGGTCGTGCACTATACTCCATTGGCTAGGCATCCAATGTATTTTATAAAATACAAGCATATCAAAGTGGTGCTCCTTTAAAGGAATGAAAAGGGATGTTCTCAAGCATGTTAAGGAATGTTCCTCTTGCCAATAGGACAAGGTAGAACATGTCTATTCTACAAGCTTGCTTCAACAATTACCCACTCCTGAGCAAAAATGGGAATGTACATTTATAGGTTTTTATAATTGGTTACCGAAGATAAATAGCATTAGATTGCATCTAATTAACATTATCAGATTTCCACAATCCATATGTAAAATAAATTGTTTTCTGGATTCGATTGTGTGTGCTTTTTAGATTACATGGGTAACCTAAAGCATTGTTAATTAAAGGAACAGGATGCATTTGTGTCAATTTCGGCAAATAATGTTTTGTTTGGCAAGAACAGAACTCACTCCAACATGAGGTATCATCATCAGATAAATTGACAAACTGGAATTCAAATCGACCCAGGCATACTAAAGAGATTACATTCTTGGGTAACAAATAGCATGGCTCAAGTGATTACATTAGGAAGAACATTTTTACTAACACCTTCTACCATATGTCCATATATGTGAGACCTTTCATGGCTATGTCCGAATATAATGCTCTAACCTTGTCAACCTTGCAGACATAGAAAATAAGGTGCACAATTGCAACAAATATGATCAAGCAAAGTTTGAAGGTATTGAAATCTATCAAAGACCATCTTCAACATGGCCAAAAACAACAAAATCTCAATCTTAAACTATGGCCTTTTGAAAGAGTTTTTGAGGTTCAAAATATGGTTTACCTAAGGATGCAACCTTACAAGAATATTCATTGAAGAATAAAGTGTTCTTATTTCGAGACTAATCAAACTAGGAGTTAATTTTTCCCCAATTCTATCGGTACAGTTAGGCCCAATATTTGTTTGAAGCTATTAAAATCCCTCAAAGACCATCTTCAACATGTCCAAAAACAACAAAAGCTCTATCTTAAACTATGGCATATTGAAAGTGTTTTTGAGGTTAGAGATTTGGTTTACCTTACAATGCAACCTTACAAGAAATATTCATTGAGTAAGTAAATGTTGTTATTCCGAACCTAATCAGACTTGGAGGTAAATCTTTCCCCATTTTTATTATTGCAGTTCCCCTATATTTTAAAAGGTGATTTGGGGGCAATGTCCCTGTTGGCGAACAGATTTGTCTTCCTACTTTTTACTTCAAAATAGACTCTATACCCACATTAGGAAAACAAATATCAATCGGCACAGTTGGAAAGATTCAAGAAACTATCTTTCCTCTGAATTATTATTAGGTACAGCTCCCTACAAGATTTAAAATATCTTTCAAATTTCAACATATGATTTGTTTTTAAACCTGAAAACAAAGTAAATGCAACACAACTTCTTCTTTGACAAGCGGTTTACAACAGGCTAGGTTTTCAAGTAAATAACAGTGAATCAAACCAGCACATAGATTCCTTTGCCACTGGATGAGTATAAATTTAATGAAGAATAACAACACGCCTGAAATCAATAAATTGTTTAAAGATGAACAAAGCTGATTGTATGAATCCTTCTAAAATATTTGCACAGAAGTACTTCAAGTTTCAATTTACAATTCAAATACTTTAATTCAACTTGATAAATCACCCTAATATGCAATAATTCATAGATCAAAATGCAAACTGGATATAATATTAAATATTGTTCGATTTCATTTATGCTATTTCAAAAAGATAATATTCAGTTTTTATACTAACACAGAGTCAAAAACTTGTATATTTCTTCCTAAATCCTTCCTCTCTATCATTGTTTTGATATGTCCTCTAAAATACTAAATGTCAAAGGGGATCTCCCTGAAAACCCAACCACCCTCGACAGTTAACAAAAACAGTTATAAAAACAGAAAGTTCAACGAGGACAGGCATGTCCATAATCCAAAGACAATGGAGATTAGAAAGAAACTATCTACACTGGTAAACCATGACTTTTGTTAGCATTCCCTGTTTGCTCTCCATTACCCCCTGAATCCCGGGTTAGTTTCCAGCTGCAATAGACACCCACAAATTCTTGAAGTGCGCTTGAATTAGTGGCTCTCAGGTTCTGAATTCGTGCTTTCTACATGTCACAATCCCATCTCATTATATCAAGCTGATCAGTATATTCTGGCAAATGATCCATGCAAAGGGAAAATACAGAGTCGAATTGTGCCACTTTAATGAGTTTTGATGATGTGAAAGCATCCATCCCGTTGATCTCTTTAAGATAAAATTCAAATGGCTCGAAGAGAGAACCAATATCAGAGCTAGCAGCATCAAATTGAACCACATTACCTGAGCTTGTAGCTTCCATGTCTTTAGTGAATCCTGTGTACATGCGTTTAATCTCAGCTTCAATGTTATGTGAATTGGTTATCGCAGCTCGGAAAATTAAGCATCTCCATGTCAGGTTTCCTTTGATCGCGTATAGCACACCAATATCTATTGTTTTAAAGCAGTTCTCGGCAAAGAAGTTCTTTAGCCCATATCCTTCAGCATCTGAAATTTGGGTAACAATTGCTGCTCATTTGCTTTCCTCTGTTTCCCAAGCAGGTACCTGAGCTTTCAATTCATTCAACAACGCGTCACTTTCATTGAAAATTGCCATATGCTTTTGGAAGAATTCTTTACCCTTTTGAATCACTTCATCTATCGATTCTTCCAGTGCAGATATCATGGTTCTCCCACGGTGCACTTGGTTCAGCAGCTTTTTACTATCAAAAGAAGAAAGGTCGAAACCTTGAGTGGTTTGAACCAAAGGCAATACTCCTGAGCCATCAAGTGTATTGATATATCCAGCCATAGAATTGATCACTTGTTTCATCTCTCTCTTATCCCTAGCATCTTTCTGAGACTGAATCAACATATGTTGAGTGGATTCATTCAGCCAGTGTTCTTTAGGCTCTCTATTCTCTCTATTCAACACTACTAGACTCAGCTTGGATATTTCGAAATCGCCAACATCCAGATCAGCAAAAGCATCTTTAGGTTTATATAAGGCAACCTCAACTGTCACCTCTCCAATTTTAGTACCTGTTATTAACCGAGCAGAATTTTTCATCCTTTTTTGGTTTTGGGGTCTTGGCTACATATTTCTTTGCTATGTCTATAGCAAGGACTATAACTGGAATAAGACTTCTTTTTCTGTTCACCGGACCAAATAACCAATTTGGTACAGCCTGAGAATGCTCCGCACTTGCTAGTCCCTTTTCAGGTAAGTTTAATGAGTCCAAAACATGCAATACACTATCAAGGTTGTCTTGAACCTGTTGATCCTCACCAGTTGAATCTTCTCCTTGTACCTAGTCCAAATCTATCCTAGTTTGCTGAGAGGCTGACATGATGTTTTGTTTGTTAAGTCTGGTCTTGGACCTGGTTCTTTGATTAATGGTTTTAGCAAGGGCTGGTTCTGGAGTTACACTTTTTGAATCCTTCTTTCGACTTGCAGAACCAGTAGAACAGATTAGATTAGCACTTGAGGAAGAGGGGGACGCTTGACTCATGCTCTCAATTTGAGACTGGAAGGATTTCTTTTTCTTTTGTTTGAGCCATGCTTTCATATACTAGAGAATTTTGTTGTGATCTCTCCATTATGTCATCCATTTCTGGCTCGGACCAGTTTATAGCAGACAAGGGATGATCTGGCAGATTCAAATAATCAAGTTCAACAAGGTTTGAACCATCTTCTTGAACTCTATCCACATTCAAGTTCAAGCTTAAAGTTGAGAATTGTGACACCGTTAAGTCTTGAATGACTTTTCCTCTGAACTCCACGTTCACTTGAACAGTCCTCCCAATAATCTTCTAGGTGAGGTATACATGAGCACTATTTTTCCATCTCCAATACTCTATCTGCAAATCCTTTACTATCAAATCCATGTCTTGGCAAATGGAACTTAAAATCAAAGGCACACAGGTCTGTACCAATATTCAGAGCATCATTTAAAGACAAACATGATAGATTGTTCAATTTTACTACGAACAAGCTTTCACATTTTTCTTCAGGCAAGAATTTCATGGTCACCACGGCTAACTGGCGGCAAAGTTCAGCCAGAATTAAACAATCGAAGGCATATCCTGGCAGCCTCAAGGGTTCCTCATCAAAACCTCCTAGTCTCAGGCAGGTGAACTTAGGAAATTGGGTTAATAAACTACTATATGTCTGAACCAATTGTAAGGCTTCTTGTGAAACTCTTTGCTTCATTCTGCCTGCTAGCTCAAAACACAACCTGCCTAGGAAGACGTCATATATCTTCCTGTAATCGTCGAGGGCTTAATTCTTTTGCAGAGATGGGCAATAATTGTATATGAAAATCTCATCAATCCAAGGTTCATGCAGCGATTGAGAAAGGTTTTGGGTACGAGCTAGGCAGTAGATGAGGTATGAGGACATAAAGAAATCCATTCTTATGGTTTGTGTTAGTTTCAATTGGTTCCTCAATGAACTTGCTATGACTTCAGCCCAATCAAGATACTGTTTCCCTTCCAAGATAATTTGAAAGTCTTCAAAAAGGTGTGTTTTAGCTGAACCTCTGATTCTATGCAGCAAGACCACTAGATCATGAATATGAGGTTTCATATGATCTTTATTTAGGGGTTTAGGAAGTCTTGAACCTCCTTTGTAGAACTTTTCAGTCCAATGTCGGGCTATCACTAAGCGATTATTTTCTGAGTTCTCATTGAACTTGACAAGGGAATGAGTTGGAGTGAAATCGGCAAAGGTTTCATGGGGAATTTTACAAACAGAGGTAATAGTGTCTCAATCTACGGAAAGCAGTCTGATTCCATCATTCCATCTAATGCAGCGGGACCTTATGTCGTAATGTTTGGCACATTCCTGAACTAGTTCAGGGTTTGTCACAGCTTGGGGAAAAGCAATGGCTTGTAGAATCTCACTATCTAAAATTTCACTCATGAATTCAAGTTCTACATTTGATTGGACTTTATCATAAATTTCATCAACGCTAACTCCCATTAGGTCAATATCAGCTACCACAGGACCCTTACAATCCATGCTCAAACAATTCCCGAAGAAATAAAAAGATTATTTCATTTCTAAACTCACGTAAAAAATGCCAAAAACTCAGACCCAAAAGGAAATCCTGTTGGACACTCGAATTTAGAAAAATGTGAGAGATACCTTTTGCTTGTAGTTGTGACTTACTGAACTTTTGGCCTCAATGTTTCTTCACAGCGAGTTTCAGCAAACGGCAATAGATTCACAATTTTTAACAGACTGAAACCTTAGAGGGGTTCAAGAATGATTAACAAGAGTGCTAATATATAAGCCAGATTATTTATATCACAAACAGGTATGGTAAAGATTACAACAGTAAATGTCATAAATGAGTTTCTTTTCACCTATTCGCCATTTACTTTATCATGATTATCTTGACATGTGAGTGACTTGTTTGATTTAGTGGGCCTCAATTTGTGGAAGCTTACCATTTAATGATTTCAAAATGTACAGTCAACCAGCAATAATCACCTTTTTTCCTTTTTTGAGGGTTCAGTCGTCGCTTTCACTTACCCCTTACATCAGCAAAATATTCTCGGGCCTACCTCTTTTTAACCAAACTGAACTTTCAAAGCACTGAACACATCTGAACCAGTTTGAACTTGGTTTGAAACGGTTCAAGAGGTTCAAAGGTTCAGTGAGTTCTTTGGTTCGAAGATATTATTTTAACGGCAGGACAGACTGGTTCCAAACATAGGGACTGACAAAGCCAATGGCTCAAAAGAAAAAGAGAACCAAAGAAAAAGGTGACTCTTCAAATAAAACACGAACTAACAGTCCCCAAGACAAGGCCAAGGGGCTATGCTCCTTGTAGGGTCCAGGGGCAGTGCAAATGACTTTTATTACTGTACAAAGGCGTCTAGAGATATTTTTATGTTTACTGACATATTCCCACTCTATTTTCATAACTGACATAAGTCTGGTTAATATGGCTTAGGGTTAGGGCTTTTTACATGAGAATTTGCTAGCTTCTTGCAACAGTATTGAGTTGCAAGGGATTGCAAATTATAATCAGTTTGATTTACTCCATAATAATATTGGACTCTCTGTTTGGTGGATGTCACATGGAAAACTTGTCGAGTTTTTACAAAAAAACTCGTTGAGTAATAGGCGAGTGCAGCAGACTGGCAACTGATAAAGGGGAAAACGGCATCTTTTATGCTAATTTGCTTTTGTAGCGATCTGAGGTTTGGGTAGAGGAGAAAAAGAGGCTTCCAAACCTTTGTTAGTTGATTGCAAGCTATTAAAGGCGAGTGGATTTCAAGCAGACTTCAACCAATTTTGGAAGAAAAATCCCATTCCCAGGTAGGTCTGTTGAGTTTGTTTCTATACTTTTAAAAACATTCTATTGTTTTTTGTTGCATGTAAATGAATTCAAATTTATTCATAAGTAGTTAGAAATGATTTTGAATCATTTGAAAACATTTCAACACTATTTTTGACAATAAAAAATTAATCTATTGTAGTTGTTTTTTAAATTATTCTAATTTCTAAGCATTGAAGGGAATAACTGATTAAACCATATTAACCATCTAACATTTCTTCAACTTGAGATTACAACTATAAAAGTAAAATACCCGTTACCAGAAGACATTTGAACGCAGATCGTATCTCTATCTTGTGCAAGCCTTGGCATCTGGTGGAGAGGAAAAGCATTGTCAGGGGCTTAACCTCCCAACCGCAAACCCTTAAATATCCCCACACAATCTCAATCGAGAAAGACTCTCCCTATCTGGGATTAGGCTTAGGACCACCACTATCCAGCCACTAAGCAACCTGGTATTAGAGTATCAACCCACCGCTCGACTAGACAACAAGACCTTTACAATGAACTTCCATGATCTGACTCAGCTTAACTCTCTTTTATTACTTGCTTAACGGTTAGTGATTGATCTTTCTCTTATCATACAGGGGATATTTCACAATTCGATAATTACCATTCTCACCCTTCACCTCAACCATGGTGGACCTTCTGGATGAATTCCTAGGTGGATTCAAAGCAAAACGGATTATTGATTATTAGTCATTCACTCTACCCAATTTGACCTATGGCAATACAGATAAGGGTTATAATTTTTTTTCAGATTATTCTCAATATCATACAGGTATTGCAACATATCGTAGGAGCTATCTTAAAGATACCTTTGTACAAGGTTGCAATCTTGGATAGAAATTCATTCAATTACACATTCATGTTTTAAAATGTCAGCATGTGAATGGCCATTTTTGGAACACATTGGCACTTGTCGAATAGAGAAGAAGAAAAGTAAAAGAGACATACAAGTTGTAGTTCATGCCAATAATGATCTAGTTGCCTTCTTAATGTTAGGCTGGAATAATATGAATCTTTCATTCAAACCCAAAAAGCATGAATCGCAAAATATGGAACTTGATCTAGTTATCAGCTATATGGCTCGACTTGAGCACTAATGGGAACAATCAAGGCGGAAATAATAATGTCCACCACTCTTGTACAATATGGTATAATGGCTCCAGCTTGCAGCTTGACGCTAGGTGTCCAATCAATAGAATCATTCACACTTGTGCGACTAATAGCAAATAAAAGGCATGTAATTTCTAGAAGTAACAACGTAATGTGAGCAGAGTGGAGCAATGGAAAACTGCAGTCCGAAATGGAAGAAAAAGCATGATTTCCAGTCTCGATAGGTGAGTGTAAATACAAGAAGGTTCACCGAATGCATGAAGAGGACCACAGAATGCATGCCCAGTTACACAAGAAAAAGTTGAGGTGGCAGGGAACTACAGCGAGGCCATCGATTCATGTGGCAATAATATTTAAAAAGGCCATCTCATAAAATAATGTGTGATGGAAAAATAATATAGAAGTGAGAACACTCAAGGCAAAAATATTAATACATAGCCAAGGAGGAAAATAAAAATAAATATGTCTTTACATTAACATCATAGTATTTATCAATACCTATATATGTATGTACACATATACATGTACATGCGTAAACCCCAATCGTATATTTCTTATGTATACGTAAAATATCAAGTATGCATATATGTTCTTATATTTTTTAATTGGTTTACACATATACATATAAGCATGCATGTTCATTTTTAAGGTATAATGGTGTCGATATGTTAGGACATGCTTTAACACTAGGAGGCTCTAACACAAATAACACATTTATAAAGTACCAACTTGTTCATCGCTCAATTTATGCTTACTGATTTCTTTTATTATTAAGATATATATAATTTAACTAGTTAGCTCATGGTCCTCCAACATACACTCTTGCTTGTCTAGCCATTTTCCCTTAGCCATAGGGGTTCACAACTCACACCTATTTGCCCACTAATGGTGGTGCCCCTCGAGCCCAACTCCTTTCCGTCAATGCTTCCCCCCCTCCTCGACGTGCTCCTGCATCATATTCCTTGATATAATCACAGTTATTATAACAAGTTATTATTCATAAACCATCATAACAGCTAAACACCATTTCACTTCCCATGAATCTATAATGAATAACCAACCTTCCAAGTTTTCAATATAATAACTTCATAATGATTAATTCACATGTCACCTTCACATGAATCGTAACTAGTTTTACCTATCAACTGACTTAACATGAAACTTCTAACGATTATATGAACATTTTTAAATTGGGCCGAAAATTGGTATGTAACAAATTTGGTAATCACAATGACAGTTTTGGGAAAAGGCTAAAAGGTGTCCCTTTACGCAAGGATTTGAGTGGAAGGTTAGTAAAAAATCGAAATCCATTTGAGTTTATTTTTATATTTTGATTGTTATTTTGTAGTTGTTAAATCAAAATTGTGTACTAAGACTTTATTCCACTTTGATTTTGTAGGTTGCTTGTCAATGTAGTTTGATAGGACAAGAGCAGCGGTGGAGGAACAAAATGAAGAGTGGAAGAAATGTGGCTGCACCATTCTATCTGATGTGTGGACAGATGGGAAGAATAAAACCATTATGAATTTTTTGGTTTCTTGCAAAGATGATGCAGTATTTTGGAAATCTATTGATGCCTCCAATAAGGTCAAAAATGCACACACATTGGCATTAATATTGGAGAATGTAGTGTAAATCATCACGGGTAATGCAGCAGCATATGTGGGAGCAGGTTATTTTAATTTTTTATGTTGCATATAAATAATGAATCTAATTCTATGGTATTATTTAATTCAGCTTTGATTTAAAATATGGAAAGTTGGAAACTAATTATTGAATTTTACTAATATGCCAAGTAGAATCCTCCACGAGGGGCACCCCACTCTTTTTTGGTCACCTTGTGCAGCACATCCTTGACCTTCTTTTGGAGGGAATAGGCTTTTTTTGGAGGGCATAGGAAAACTTAATTGGGTGACTCCAGATGTGGAAGATGCAAAGTGAATCACCAAGTTTATCTATAATCACCTTTGGGTTCTAAATATGTGGGTGGGAGCTGGTTATTTTAATTTTTAATGTTGCATATAAATAATGAATCTAATTCTATGGTATTATTTAATTCAGCTTTGATGTAAAATATGGAAAGTTGGAAACTAATTATTGAATTTTACTAATATGCCAAGTAGAATCCTCCAAGAGGAGCACCCCACTCTTTTTTGGTCACCTTGTGCAGCACATCCTTGAGCTTCTTTTGGAGGGAATAGGCTTTTTTTGGAGGGCATAGGAAAACTAAATTGGGTGACTCCAGATGTGGAAGATGCAAAGTGAATCACCAAGTTTATCTATAATCACCTTTGGGTTCTAAATTTGATGAGATTCTACACTATACAGAAAGATTAGGTGAGACTCGTTGTCACAAGGTTTGCAACAGTTTTCATGACATTGCAAAGTATTATCAAAACAATTTTGCCTTTGAAACAAATGTTTGTGAGTTCAGATTGGCTTCAGTCACCTTACTCAAAGAAGTTTGAAGAAGAGGATGTGACACGCACAGTCTCTGACCAAAAAAAATCGAACAAGGCTACTAAGATTGTGAAGGTAACTTCAAAATGCTGATTTTTTAAATATTCTTGATTTATGTCTCATTATCAATGAGTAACTTACTATGTTATAAAACTTGATTTAATTGATTATTTTGTAAACTAATTTGTATTTTTCAAATTTCAATTTTAGATGTTTGTGCCCCTAGTTCATGTTTTGCGCTTAGCTGATGGGCAACAAACCCCAATGGAACGTCTTTATGAGGCCATGGATAGGGCCAAAGAGTCTATTAGAAATTACTACATGGAGGAAAGACTCAAATTTAATCCCATTTGGGAAATAATTGATAGGAGGTGGAAAAATATGCTCCACCAACCCATTCATGCAGCATGCTACTTCCTCAACCTCTGTTTTAGGTACTATGATTCTTCAAATTTTACTAAGACTTCATTTTACTTTATTTTTTAGGTTGCGTACTAAGACTTGATTTCACTTTCTATTTGTTTTAGGCCATGAAGAGCCTCTGTGTATGTATTGAGAGCATGATATCTGATATTGCGTAGAGAGACCTTGTTGTGACTGAACAACAAATCGATATGGAATCAAAGAGTAATTTGTTCTCTTCTGAGCTAGCAAAGAGAGCAAGAGGCACTCAAACTCCAGGTAAACCGGAAAAGTTTAAAACATTTGCAAATTTGCCATTTGATAAGTTATGTTCTCCTTTTTCATCACTTTATAGCTTGCTCACATTTTATTTTACAAATGTCTAGTGGCAAACATGGGGTGGTGATACCCCAAATCTAAAGTAATTTGCTCTCGCAGTATTGTGCTAGCCTTGTAGCTCATCCCATTGTGAGCGCAATTACAACTTATTTGAGTCCATCCACACAAATAAGAGAAACAATTTGACTCAAAAAATGTCTCAATGACCTTGTTTATGCTCAATATAATCTTAAGTTGTGTTTTAAAAAAGCACAACTTACAATACATGGTCCACTTGATTTGGACGATATAGATGCTTATTTTCATTAGACAACAAAGAACCCGAATCCATTGTTTTTAGAGGATGGCATCACTGATTTGGAGAGGCAAGGCATAGAGGATGAGGAAGGTGGATTGGATTTCACATTGGATGACAAAAAGGAGGGATGATGAGGAGTCATTACCAGTGCTAGAGGTAGGAGGAGATACATCCAGGACACAGAGTGAGTCAATAGGGATATGTTGGTAAACAGATTGTCCTTTTAAATAAACTCTCAAAATGCCCAAATCTGAAAGAACAACTAGATGCCAACAGTTGGATAATCTATCATGAAATTGATAGATTTCCTCTGAATTGGAAGGTACAACTCCCTTATGAAATGATATGCAATGAATTTGTTTATTTCCTAAACTAACTGGGTGCGTTCTTAACCCGAGAACGAAAGAGGAAAACCAAGTCAATCTAGGCAAGATTAACTCAGGCAAAATTTAGATCCTAAACCTAGCCAACTTCGAGAACTCACACATCTTATGACTCCTCGGCATTGGTGATGCAATATGAATTCAATAAATGCAAATACAAATGCAATGTAAATGAAATTAGAACAGAAAGTCATCTATTTTGGTTCCTGTAATAGAAATGGCTGCAAACACTTCTTATCCACAACACATTTGTTATCCAATTCTAAGGTGTAAGATAATGCCCAAAATCGATTAATGCAACTCTCTGATTGCGAATAATTAGAAAAACCCCTTTTAAACTCTCTGATTTAACAAAAGATCTCTCTTTATTATGAACATAGCAAATAATGATGCTCTGATCATTATTACTTACAACTCAGTATCAAATCTATTACAAAAATGGAATAGAAAACCCCCCAAATGCAAGAAACGAAAATTACAGAAATTAAATGCTCCTCTCCCTCCTTCAGCTCTCTCACTATATCTGGAAAAGAAAAACCCCCTTTTGTAAATGAAAAGGATTACAATAAATAATGGCATCCCATGACTGTTCTGATTCTTCTATGACCATTCGGTTCTTCTACCTCTTTGGTTCTATAACCATTCAGTTTGTAACTGATTCTTGGTCTATTCACATGGCTTGTATCTTTTGAGCAGAAAGTTAGTTGTTTCACATAGATGTAGCCTTGAGATTTCCGAGGAAAAAAATTATTAGCATTAAACTCAGTGATTGATCCATTCAGAAGGATGCATATATAAGATATATCGCCATCTTGTTGACTTGAAGCACTCCTTGTGGTGGCAATATGAAATGGTACCATTAAGCCATTTATTGGTAATAAAACATCCTCATTCTTGTGATCAATTTGAATCATCAATTCCTTTGATGAAGGAATTTCATCTATATTGTTATAGGCATCCAAGTCACATGGAGATTTGCAATTACCCTGAGAATCACTTGAATCAAAACTCCCTGCAGGGAACGTTCTTGCATTCTCATCACTCTTTTGTCGAGGTACTTTGGCCTGATGTCATCTTTGTACATCCTCTTCGGTAGCCTCCTGTTTATCAGAACTTGGAATTGCTTTTACTTTTAGGTTTGAAATATTAGACTCTGTCCCGTTTGCATCAACTTTGGGGCTTGGTCTCATTTCAGATTCTTCTTCATCATCATCATTAAAGGAGTAGAGAACATCTAAAACAGATTTAGAGCAAGTAGCAGTTGCAACTTCTGGCCCTTTATGTAACAATCATCTTCAGAAAAGAAACCGATAACTTCATTTATTTAGCAACTTCATGCTATACGTCTGCAAATATTTGATGTTCTAATCACCTTTTGGCTTTTGCGTAGCATAAAAGATAGTAGAATTGCCTCTCAAGTTCCTTACTCCATTAGCATTTGTGACATTCTTGGCAGCTCACAGACATTTCTAATCTATGTGAATCATGTAGAAGTGACAGTTATCCACTGTAACAGATCCAATTAGTGAGAAACGTGAAAGGCTCAGCCTCGCATTATATTTATCACCAAATTCATCTGCTTGCAGTTCAATGCATCTTCATTGTTGATATCCATACCACCACTTATAATGAGTTACTAATTTATATTTTAATGTATGGTCTTTCCATCAAATAGTTTGTGACCATCCTATATAAAGCTACAAAACCCCTTCATTTGGAATCTGCGTTCATGACAATGCTCGCATTTCACCGAACGATTGGAAGACAAAATCTTCACCCCGCCATCAGGTACCCATCATGTGAAGTTCATTCCATGATCTCTATTTCTATGTTGCAAACATTCCAACACCATTCGAGCTAGTTTGTACCCTGCGCCAATGAGCATGTGTCGGGTTTTCATATGTATACTTTTTGAATTTGTGCAGGTGGCCGGTGTGTGTAAGATAGTCCTATCATCAAATTTTGAACTATTTTGAAGCTCTTGTATCTCCATTGAGCTAACCACCTGATGTGGACTATCGACATTTGGTCAAACATTTGATCATATTCCTCATGTCGCAATTTGTTTATCCTTTACTCCCCAAATAGAGCTCTGCAAATATTCTTTCTCATTCACATTATGTAGGATAAGTTGGGCTCTGCATGGACTACTGAAAGCTCGGGCCTCTCTATCCAAACAAAACTGCGCATCTCCTTAGGCCTCCACCACAATTTTATATACTCCTTTCTACTCTCCCAAAACCTTGCAGTGGATGCAATGCCAAAGACTATATGCTTTAAATCGGTCCCATTACTCGATTCTCTTCTTACAAGTTTGGCAGAAATTACCTGAATTGCTTTCCTGTGAGAAGCGTAGCTCGTGTTCTTAACATCACCAATATCACCATTCTCGTTCTTTGTAGCATTAAGACTTTGCATTGCCAGAGGCTCGGTAGTGTTGCTGCTGCCGCTACATCTTGCATAGACTCCAAAGCCTTGGCTAGCGGATAACTGATATCAAATCCACCTCCTCCATAAGCCATGCTATATGAAAAAAGATATTCTACAGATGGGATTCCGATAAGCTTCCAATATAGTAAAACTTGCGGTGGTCATATTTAGAAAGAACCCTGACCAGATTATCGTCCCCCATGACAAACCAATGTGCGTCAGGAAAACCCATCATAAATGTCTGAGACACAATGCGAGATATCCTGATGGCAGATCTGTGGCCCTGCTTACTACAGTAATAGGAGAAACCTGTGGGATAATCAATAATGAAGTCATGACTTCAAATCACATCACCCTTGCATACTAGGAGAGTATCCTTGAGTTGTCCTTTCTCATTATTAACACCTGGACATATAATGTGACTGTTGAGCTGCTAGCATTATCGTCCCTTCTTAAAGTGATTACTTCAATCAAAGAGCCTTCAGAGAATTGCATCCATAGTCTTGTATTAATAAAGAGACTTCTTTCCAAAGTTCTATTGTTTGGACCTTGCTCAAAACTATAAACAATCTAAGATGTGATTCAATCTATGACTGTCTATACTCTGTTGTTGAAAGCCACGTTGGCACATATGCATTCATTTAGTATAAGAAAGGTTTCAACAACTGAATGCACAAGGAATAAAATATGAAACTTCCAAAACCAATTCTGTCAATGTGTTATCCATATGTAAACTTTCTGAATGCTTGAAAATCATAATCTCCAACCATTCTTCTGCTGAAAAGATCATTACTTGAAAGATCATAATCTTTGCCAGATTAGGGGCTACAACCTACCCAATTAATGAGACCTTGAAAACGTCCCACCCGGCTTAAAACAAGATGGCAAATGAAGGGAAACCTGACAAAGATTACCTACCTATAAAGACTTAGACCTAGACACCAGACTAACTTGATGACTATATGACTCACTATTGCCAAAAAAATGGGTAACTTAAAGTCAGGCAACAGGATACTAAGCGAGGAGGCAGAGCCACAGATTTCACAGTCACACCTAGTGTAGGGTTTCTCTTCTAGGACTAGACCCTCTCCCTTTTATGCTAATAGAGCTAGGAAGAGGTAGATGTGATTGCAATGATGTACTTACTTCTAATTTGACACAACCTATTTAATATTTTGCTTCTTGGCATCAACATTCCACATGAGAATGCAATTTCATATACACTTTGCATTTTTATATATGTAAACTCTGCTTTTTCTTTTGTGTCCTCTCATTAAATTTTGCAAAAAAAATGTATTTTTGATCAAATCTAAGTTATTTTTTAAGTTCCTAAGTTTTTCCCCAAGTTTTTTTAAATACTGGACGAATTTTTCCGGAGTTTTTTTTGGCTTGGCTAGTTTTTGACGAGTGAGAGTTTTCCATCTATGGGGTGAACCACATTGAATCTTTGTCTTCTTCTATTTTTATGTGTTTTATTCCTCTACTTTAATAGTTAAATTTGGAAAGGAGCAAAGAAGTTAAAAGTTTAAAACCCAAATTATATGGTCCCTCCAACATTATAAGAAATCTAGGAGTAGTCTATGAACTAGAACTACTTGGGAATGACAAAATCCTCAAAATCTTTCATGTTTCTTGCCTTAAGAAGGCATTTCAGACAGCACATTAGACCATTAAAAAACTTGCCACCATTGGATGATGGACAACTCATTTTACAATCAAAAGCTATTATGGACGCTTGAAAAAGAAAGCTAAGGCATAGAACTTTCAGCAAGAATTCGCTGAGATGAAAAGATCTATCAACTAAAAATGCTACATGGGTGAGAGTCAACATCATGAAGCATCCAAACTTGAATTGCTTGAGGGTTAGCAAGCTTAGGAGGGAGGATTGTTATGTCCTCTTTTCCAATTAGATCATTGGACATTCCTAAACCCTACTTTCCATTTCCTATTAGGCTTGGGAATATAAATCAGGAAAATGACATTGTAATAATTTGTTTGTTTTATTGTTTGTGCACCACAATTATAGAGCCCTTGAGGTATATTGTAATCACACATTATACATCTAGTGTTAACAAATAAGGATGTGTGTGAGAGGCTCCTTAAAGAGATAAACAAGATTTGAATATTGTATTTTTAAGGAAAAAATCAAGCTCAATGACCTCTTCGAACCTATGAGAAATCATCATCCACTCTTTATAATATTGTTTCTCAAACAAATTAGAAATCTTGTTCATTTCTCATTGGAGGCTGGACGATAAAATTTGCTAGTTCCCATAGCTGATAAATGGATGTCAATCCAGCATTAAGCAATTCTACTTCAGGGTTGTCTATCTGCTTCATTGGTTTTTGTTTGCGTAGATTCTATTAGTGCCTATTTATCTATGTTAGGTGGCTCTCTCTTCTCAAATAGGAATTGTAGATCAGTGGTACCTTCTATAGCACCCCCTTTTTCTTGTGAATTTGGTATAGTTCTGATTATTATATTGATGTTATTGCTTTAGCAACTAAATTAACTATATGGGTGATCTTCTATTGTAACAAGAAGAATAAACAACTATTGTATATCATATTTCATCTACAAGAATTTAGATTTCACTTCTAAGTATTCTAAAGAGCTTAATATCTATAGACTATAAGGATAGATTTGATTGAAATAGGATCTAACATTGGTATCCATGAAGCAATGTTCAATTGAAATACAAAACATCCCTAGGGGATATCACACATTATAAGTGACAAAAATTGAGATCATAGAGAAAATTTCTTCAAATGAGTAGTGCTCAAACAAAATGACCAACCTACATCTTCTTAGATTTGCATTGACTCAAAAATATTGTAGATCTAGGTGCCTTTCCTTGTCGAGCCAAGATACAAAGATATGGACGCCAAAGAAGGGAACAAGATAGCATTTGTTAAGCCTCTCCTCTAATACTTATATCAAGGATGTAGTTATGAATCAATCTTTGAATTTGCCTTGAGAAATTGCCAATTTGTTTTCATCTAAGAAAAATTATATATACTCCTTAATCCACTCAATAAAGAATAATAAACCAGCATCAAAAAAGGAAAAGGAGTTAGTTGGAAGATAATTTGTAGAGAACAATGGCAATCTACTATATAAATAATGCAAGGAACTCAAGTGAATTTTGGGGAAACAAACTTATGTGGGCTTCTGTGTGGACCTTCAACCAGCTTTCAATTGTTGTGTAAGCCTTCTCTTCACCCTATCTTTTCTTTCATTTCTTGCACTCTATCCCTGTGTTAGTTTGTGGATTTCTTTTTTTGTAGCAATTGGCTTTTAATATTTAGACAACTGCTGCCTCTAATCTCTCATGTGAAGTACAATGGAGTGCTCTTGCCCATCTTGAACTCGGACTCAAGACATGGTGAAACAATGGCTCCACAACATAATGTTGCAAAAACTTATGCCAAAGCTCTCCGGGGGATAGAACCAAGATTTATACATCTGCTAACTTATGCATCCTTTATCATGGACAAAGCATGAACAAGGCTAAGTTTATAAGGTAGTTCCTATTTTTGCCTTTAGTTCATCATTGTTTCTTTTGAAACATCATCTTTCTAGATATATATAGTGCCTCAAGAACCACCTTGTTTCACTGAAACTCGCAACCCTTCTTAGATAGACTGTTTTATTCTTACGTGTTTTTTTTTCCATAGGTGACGGTAGCGTGAACCTCTAGGCCTTGTGGACATTACTGAATTTATAACATTTAAACTCGTTACCCTTCTTCAATAGAATATTATACTGTTATAAATTTTTCAAGTAAGTGGTGGCATGGACCTCTAGTCCTGGTGGCAATTATTGAAAATACTTCATTGAAAGCCACCGCCCTTCTTCAGTAGAATGACATATTTGCTTAGGTTGTGTTTTTTCTGCTGACATATTTGCTTAGATGGTGCAAGGGACCTCGTAGCCTTGTGGATATTACTAAAAATATTTGTTTTAAATTCCCAATCATAGGTAGAATGTAATATTAGTACATATTAAATTACATTTTGCACCTAAGTGGTTGCATTGATCTCTTTGAAAAAATTTGACCTCTAAACTTTCTCCAATACTTAAATCGAATCGTTTATTGCTATATACTTGTTTCAGACCTAAACTTATAGGCTACCTTTAGAGGCTCCCATGTTATTTGTACCGTGTTATTCATAGAGTTAGTCTGTTCGAACCCCATCTGACCTAAATTGATCACCCTTAACATCGATACAATCTCTTGATATTTAATCCTACAGCATGTGATCCGATGTCAAAATTCATTACAGAGAATCTTACAATGAGAGGTTTCCTGTATGAGTGATTTGTTCACCTTAGTTTAAAGAAAGAGTTAGCGTTAATATGCCCTAATCTGTAAACAGTTCGAAAAAGAAAAAGAAAATTGCAGATTACGTCAATTAGGTTACCTGTAAAGCAACACGATCGAAACCGCGGCTGCGAATGAAAGCAGCTGTAGCTTGAATATCGTAATAGGAATAAATGTCGACTGATTCCTCCATATTTTGTTTTCCTGATACGCAAGTTTCGTTGATACTGGGCGCAAACATTTTTGTTGAATAGGCGGGCTTTTAAATCTTTCGGTCGGTGGACTGCCTCGGTGTAAAGTCAGTTGATTTTATAATTAAATTGGTTTTCTATGTATAACAAGGACGCAAAGCGTCTAGTTCCTGCTGTCATGTATTTTGAATTGGAGGCTGTAGTGTTCAGGTGAAATAACTTGTTCATTTTGCTAGTTATTATTGTTTGATTTTCTTGTATTTGTTTTATTTGACTAAGTGAATGAGGCAATAAGACTGCAGAATTAACTTTTCCTACTACAAAATACAATAGTTGATTTGTCATATTTTTAGAATCAAATTTGCCGAGAACAATTTTGAATGTCTTAATTGTATGATGATTAATTTTTATTTTCAATCACATTATTTACATTGAGACAATGATAACAACATTTTCTAAAGTTAAGAAAGAAGCATTTGCATTATATTCATTCATATGCATGACAACACTAAAATTTATGTTCACATATGACATATGACGGTAGGAAGTAGTTGTTCCACTTTTTTAATTTACTTCATGGCATATAAAGTAATTTTATAGCTTCGATGCTATAGAGGGTGACAAAGAAGTGAAAGCTGACTAACAATTTAGAAATGTCTGAAAATAAGGTACATAGTTGTAGACATATTTGGTTTAGTATTCAACCTAAGCTATTGATAGAATATTGTCTGTAAGCATATGTACAACATAGCATTTTCGTTTATGATGGCTCAATGGACTTTGTAGCAAAGGTTCTTGTAATAAAGTATTCTGTAGTTTTTTTATTCCTCTTTTGCCTGCAATGTCAACAAAAGAATTACGTTAGATATTTGTTATTGATACATGAAACATTTGTGCAATAATTCATGTTTTTAGTGTTTTTTTAAAAGTATTTATAAGCTCACCTTTTCACTTGTTTGAGTGGTTTGAAGCAAGTTGACATGTGTGATTGCATTGGCTTGGGTCAGTGTGAAAGTTGCTTGAATGCAAAGGTCTCTTAGCATGAATACAACTTTGGATTTTTGCTGCATATATTCATGATACTTGATGTTGCGGAGTGCTGGGATTAATTGGTCAACCATCATGTTGTCAATGAAGCACTGGATTGGTTGTTTATTTTCACTAAAAAGCAATGTCTTGAGGTGTAACTTGTGCACATAGTTGACATCTTGCTTGCATCCAATACAGTGTGCAGTTTCTTCTTCGAAGATTCCATATCCTTCAAATTTGTGCTAGCAGTGTGGACAAAATGCTCCAAATGGATTGGAGAATGGATTTGCAATCTTCAATTTCCCATTGACCTGTTTCAAAGTACAGTTTCTAAGTGTCAATTACATGTTATAGCAACAATTGTTTACATTTGAACAATGATTTTCTTTTACCTCTCTAGTTTTCTGCATTATGTCATGTAACATTTGCAATGTCATTTTGTCATTTAGCTTGCAAATAAATGTGGATAGGCCTGTTCGAAGTGTTTGTTTTCGGTCTATCCTTCTTACAATGTTTCTAAAAAGCCATGTTGGTGTTTCATTTCGAGCAAGATGTTCTTCTGCTGAGATGTAGTGCTGAATAAAATTTGGATGGATTTCCAACTACGTAGAATATACAGATAGACTTTAAAATATTGAATTGAATATTTCCATAATAAATAGTGTGCTAATTTGAAAAAGTACAATTGGAGAAGTAATTTGTATTAATTGTTACCTGTGCCCTGTCTTCCTCAGAATGACCATCCTTTATTTCTAGAATGTTGAGGTTGCCTTGCTTTTGTGCTGCAACGACCAATGCACCTACTGTTCCAATAGGGTAGTTGCTTGTGCTATTTAACAGGTTCCTTATTGTAGTGTTGGGGATGAAATTGTAGTCATTGCATATGCGATTGATTGTTTCAACAATGCTTGTTTCATTTAGTACAAGAATGCAATCACAATCACCTCTATCATAGTCTGATTTTGATTGAATTTCAAATCCAGTTATAGAGACACCCATGCCTGGGATTATTTTGTCCTCATATTGGTGGATTAAGTTTTCAGTAACAGTCACTGTTATTGTCATCTCTGCTTTAGGATCTGTTAGGTCTGCCCGTAGCACTTCTCGTGTTTTGTTGACTTTGTCAAGGTTGACTTTGTAGACAACCAAGACATCTCCTTCAAATGTGTTGCCTCCTTTTCTTGTATTCAAGTCTTCTATAGAAATGCAGCCAGGTGTTTTCAGTTTTGTCCTGCATTGGTACGTATGTTAGTGTATTTTTCGTCTGAATATGAAACTAAAAAATTGTTAAAAGAAAATATAAGTTACCTTTTTGTAGATTGTTCTTGTCTAATTTGTGTAGCCTTTCCTGCTCTTTTGTTTGCATCCATTGATTTGTCTGCATAAATTGTGGGTAGAAAAAATTTGTTTAGTGCATCAAATTCTTTGTTATTATGTAGATATTTTGTAATTTGTATAATGTGGTTATTGAATCTGAAAGTTTCATGTTAATACAGTAATTACTAAACTACTTTGTCTTAAATTGTTTACCATGGAATATTCTAACTTGTTTTCGTTTTAAACATTGTAATATTGCATATTTTGTTTGTTGTACTACATTGTTTTTTTGGCAACAAGAAATGAGAAAAGGAATTGTTATGTTGTCTAGTTATGTGAGTTTGATGTGATTATGTGGAGTAGATAGTTGTTGGTGATAAATGTATTTGGAGAAATGTAGGATGTTGTTGGGTGAATTTTCAGTAATTCTGGTCATGTTGGGAAAAGTTGTCATTTGTCGGATGGATTTTTAATATTGTTGATAGGTGATCAGTCCAGTATGCTTCTGATTTGTAAATATTGCATATATTTGTAGTTATGTTGGACCAAATATGATCAATAAGTGGAGTGTTCATATTGTCTGTATCTTGTAAGAGAAATTTAAGTTTGTGGTGTTGCATGTAATTGTTAAGAGTTTTAGCTCGGTTGTTTGTTGTTTGCATATTTATATTGAAATCTCCTAATATGTACAATATGTTATTTTGCTCTATGTTGTTTAGTACATAATTTAGAGCTCTTTGTATCTCATCTATATCGGAGTTTGGCCTTGCGTATAAGTTGATTATATTGATTTTATTCTTGAAGCTTGTTATTATTATTCTTTGTATTTCTACATTTTCTGTAATGTGTTCACTGATCTTGGTTGCTAATAATCCTTTTCTTGTCAAAGTTAGTAAACCATGGATACCATGAATAGAAAAGTAGTTGTATGTGTCAATAAAAGGTTTTGAGGCATCAATTTTGCTATTGGCTTCCTGTAGGCATAAGATGTCAGAAGAGACGATGTCATAGTCAGTTGAGAGGTCAAGTAAATGTGCATGGTATCCACGAGTGTTTAGTGAGCAAATGGTCAAATGCTGTAATGATTCCAAGCATATGTCATGATTTTGAAGTTTCCACTGTGCAATTGTATTTAGCCTTTCCATTTCTCTAATTATTTTTTGCTTGACTTTGAAATTTTTGCTTGTAAGAGGCTTCACGAAGTATAAGTGATCAATTGTTCTTGTTCGTGAAAGTGCTGTATATGTGAGCCCGTGATTTTTCACTCCTGTTGGGTCAAAAGCAAGCGCGTCCATTGTTAGTCCTTGAGATCGATGGATAGTACGAGCACATGCGAGTTGAATTGGAAATTGTTTTCGTATGGTTATTTTTTTATTTGCAGTTGTTTTAAGGATTGGTCTTGCAATGCGTAGAATTGGTACCCAATCTTGTTCAATTTCATCATTGTAGTATGTAATATACTTTGTTTTTTGTTGGTGGCCTATGTTTGCATCGTTAAATTTGATCCATACAATGTCGTGCTCGTTATTTCTAGTGTATAATTTGAAAATTCCATCAGAGCCATTGACAATACCATCTTGTGTGTTGTAGTTTCCTGAATAAATTTCTATGAGCACTCCTTCCTTCACATTTATTTCAGTAGGAAGGCATGTTGTATGAGCATAAAGTCGTAATGCATTGTAGTTTTCCTCAAAATCATCAATTGCTCTTAGTGTAATTGTATTTCCAGGCATACTTGATAACATATTCTTGTTGTGTTTATCCACATCCGATCTCCTAAAGTATAGGAAAGGAAGAGTGGGGTCAGTTGGTATGGGTTTTATGCAGTGGTCATTAAGGTATTCTATGTCTTCTATTGTTTGTTCACCTATACGGATTCTGTTTAGAATGTGAACAAATGTGGTGTCTTTTTGACACATTGTATTTCTCAAAGAGAAACACTTTATATTGTCGTTCCAGAAATTGTAAGGCATCAAGTCTTTGCCTGTTGGTTTGCTTTCAAAGACATTTGAATCTAGAACTGGTAATGCCTGGTATAGGTCACCACAGAAGATTGTGTCTAATCCTCCAAAATAAATAGTAGGTTTTTGCATGATGTCACGCAAACGTAAGTCAATGTATCTCAAGAAACAGGATCCCACTAAGGATATCTCATCTATGAGTAGGATTCGAAGCTGACAATAATGCTTAGACATTTTGTCAAGTGTATCACTATTTAGAGGGATAAATTCGGACTTATTGAATGGTATGTGTAATGCAGAATGTATTGTAACACCGCCAATGTTGTAGGCAGCTTTTCCTGTATATGCAGCTATCAATCCCTTTGGTTTGTCAGGGTTGTCATTGATGTAATTACTATATAGACGTAGCAGTGCATGGTAAATAGCTTTAGCTGTAAATGTTTTGCCAGTGCCAGCACCACCTGTGAGGAAAAGGTGTATTGGTGTGACCCTATCTTTTTGTTTCTTGGTTATGATGTCTTTAACTATCATTTGTTGCTCAATATTGAGTGTTCGACGCAAATTGAAGTAGTCAATGTTATTCATTATCTGTGGGTGTTTGGCTATGTCAAATCCAACATTTGATGATGTATACAAGTTTTTATATGAATTTGTTGGAATGTCTGTTGATATGTCATAAGCTTCATGTATTATGTCATTTTTTCCTTTTTCCTTGTTTTGTTTACTGGAGTCTTTGAGCTGTAGTTCATTTTCCTCTTCTTCAATGTTTCCCCATTTGCTATTCATATTATAACAAAATTTTGCACGATTTCTTATAATTGTTTCTTCATGGTATGCATATGCTAATTGCGAAGAGCTGAAATTTTCAAAGATTGTTTGAATACTTATTATAAATGGAACATATAATAGGACTTGTTCTCTATAGTAGTTTTCTGGATCAATGTGGATGTTGTAATTTATAAAACGTATTATAGAAAGTTTTTTTTTCTTTCTAGTAAAATGTTTAGTTCCATTATATTCTGAAACAAATTCGGCAAAGCATATGTAGTTTAGAGTTTCTGAACGGTTAACATAGTAATGTAGTGAAGATTTTGCCATTATATTCTCAGATTCATCTGGCTCTTCTCTCAACTCTTTTGAAGATTTAAGAACAAAAATATGCTCATCATCAGGTCTTGTGTCAATGAATATACATCTTCGGGAACTTTGATTGAGTGGCATTGAGAGGACTAAATGTGCAGCTTGTTGTGTTGACATCTGTTGCAAGTTTAGTAAAGCATTTCCTAGTTTTTTTATCATGTGAAGTGCATCTATATTATTTCTTTGGTGGTCTTTTCGAATCTGTTTGAATGCATTTGTCATTGATCTGTCTACTTTTGCCATATATGAGCTGCAATACATAGCCGCGGCATATGCATTTAGTACAAATCGTGCATCTGTATTTGCTCTCCATAACAATGGCATTTTCTTTAAGAAACTGTTATTCCATATTTGACAAGGTTTTCGTTTGAGAAATAGAGTAGGCATATCTAATGTTGACCTAATTGAGTTGACATGGTCGTACTCTATCAATTGCAGTTCATCTAGAAACATATCATATGTGAATGAACTATCATAGTTTGCTTTTTCTAGTGTTGAGAATATGTTTGCTGCATTTATTGATGTTGTATTAGAGCTTTCTGCTAAAGGTTCATGTATCATTGTTTTTGGAAAAGGAGGGATGGGAAAGTTGTATCGGCATGTTCTTCTTCATGATCTTTTACATCATTTTGTATGGTTATGTATTTGCAGTTTTGCTAAAGATTGTTGTAAGTGCTCTGTACTACAAGTTATGTAGTTATTGACAAAATTAACTATGTCCATGTTGCTTTCTCTCCCATAGATTGGGGCATTATGTACCCAAATCAGAAGATGGTCATGTTCATTACCTCTATTTTGAAATTCTGTTACAGAGAAAAAGTCAGAAACCTTACCAAAGAAGGAGACATCAGTCATTATTAATTTTTGGATAGCTTTTGTTCGATGGCGATAATAACATGCACATGTAACTGGGTCTTTGCGAATGAGGGTGTTTATGTCAGTATTTTTCAGAAGTTATTTCATTGTTCTCTGGTTTTGATTCATTCATTTTGTGCAAAGAGTGTAAAGTTTTTGTTAATGGTTCCCAATTTTGTTCTACACTTGTAAAAGTAAGGAAAAAAGTTGGTGGTCCCAATTGACGTATCATAGCAAAGGCATTTTTTTTGAGTTGTTGGCAGTAGTCTGGAGATATTCGTATCCTTTTGAAGTCAACATAGCCAATGTCTGATTTCAATATCTTCTCTAAGTTTGGCTTGTTTTTTACGTCTTTTGCAATGAGTTTCCTTCCTTTAAGTTGACCTTTTCTTATTCTGACCCACATTGTTGACAATACTTGATGTATTAGTATCTTGATTGCTTTGAAGAAAATATTTGTTGTATGCAGTGCAAAATTACGGTGACTGTTTAAGACTTCCCATTGTGCTACTTTTTGATAACTTAATTTTTCTAAAACATGATTTTTTCGTGGTTCTCCAAAAAATAGTGTAGGAAAATTCATTTCCTCTGCATGTTTATCTTTGAATATTCCTATTGGATAAGATTCTTCAGCAGGTGCTATTTCAATAATTTTGTCATGCATGTTTTGTATGCTTCTTGAATCTGTAAATCCATGTATCAGTGTTTCTAATGGGTTAGCATTGTCACTATTACTTTCTGAATAAGAATCAGATGACATAGATTGACATAATATTTTATCTTGTTTCTCTTCCTCTAGTAATTGCAACCATGCATCATTGATTTGAACATTTTCTAATTTGTATAATGTTGTGTCTGCCAATTCATGAAGAGCTTGCATAATAAGATTAGGCCTTACCATTCCTTTTTGAAAGGCACTTTTATATTCAAGTCATCGCTTAAGAGAGACTGCAACAGTTGATGTGTTATTGAATGATAGGGGCAAAGCGTTTTGGACAATGTTCAAATTGACAGGCACATTTATGATAGAACCGGTTAGACCAATTTGTGATCTTCTATGTCCTAGTTCCCATATTTGAGCAAAAGCAATTCTCAAGGACACTAGTCTTTCCTCTAGTTGACTTAGACATTTTACATGTTGTAACGGATTATTTGTTCCAATGTTTTCTGGTGTTGCAAATTTTGGAAGCTTTGATTGTTTAAGTGATTTGTTACATATTTTGCATATGTTTGCATTATCATTTGGGTAATTACGTTGGGTCAACATTTTGTATATATCTTTTTCCTTTGCTCTTACATGTTTGATATTTTTTTTGAAATGCAAAGTCTGACAAATCGGGCAGGTATATTTCAGAGTGTCTTGTATTTCAAATTCATATATTTGTACTGGTGTCTTCTTTGATCTTGTTTGCTTTCTTTTTAAGCTATTAGTTGTTGGTGATATAGTTTTTGGTGATATAGGTACAACATTAATATTGAATTGTTGTTTATGACTATTCAAACTAGGTTTATTGCAGAGTAGACTACTTTCATTGCTTATCATTTTAGATCTAATGAATTTTTTTGTGTTTCTGAGAGATTGCGAAATAATTTCCTTAGCAGAATGCATATTCTGTTGCTCTTTATTGTTTTTAGGACCTTTTTGCATTTTTTGTTCTCTAATATTGCGATTTTTTAACATGTCCATATTCTGATCAAGCAATTCTTTAAACTTATGAAAATTGATTGTATGGTTTATGTGTTGGACTGGTTGCAATTGCAACAAAGGTTCAAAATGGCCACTTTGAGGATTCGTATCATGAAATAGTATACGATATGGTTCTGTGTTCAATGTTTTATTGAAGTCTAGGTATTGTTTTCCTGTTTTCAGTGAAAAGACACAAATACGAATATTTAACCACTTGGAAAGCCAGTGAATGCAAAATATGTCTCCCCATAAACCAGTTTCATTACTATTGTTTACTTCTTTTGCAAATAGACGCATTCATCGCAAGTAAGTGTTCTGGTCGTTTACATTATGGAGGTCTTTGATCAAAAGAGGATGCAACTCATGATTGTATGCATGTAATGCTTCTGGATCTGCTTTTGCAAGGCACATTGAAAAATAGTCTATTGTACCATTTCGTAGCTCTTTGACAGTTTTTGTAAACTGAAGTAAGTATTCAATAGAGTCAAACAAGCAGTCGCCAACATTGTATTTGAATTTTTGTAGTCTACAAAGTCCTTGGTTTGCCAACTCTATATCAATGTTGCATGATTGATCTTTATTAGTCATGTTGACAATGTGAATATTTGATGATCAAAAGTTGCAATTGATGAGTATTTGTTGGCAATGCACACTTGTACTTAATGCATTTAAGACATAGTAACTTCTAACATATGATAATGATCTTCATAGGAAGTGGGTGGAATGCACTGTATGAAACTAGTCAACTTCTCTATGAATTTTGGATTCCTTGGTTAATTGTTAGCTATCGTGTCTTAGCCTGCGCATGCAAGACAGATACTTTGTTAGTTTTGTTTAATTACACTTTTCAACTTTGTGATGAATAATTTTGTTTAGACTCTTCCAACATATAGACACGAATATGTACATGATCATGTTGCAAGAGACATTAGACGAATTTGGAAGAAAATATTTCTTACTAATTAACAATACTTAGTAATTTATGTTTGCCACATTTGAATATGTACTATTCATAATCTATCCTAGTATACAAGAAAAGAACGATTGTCTTAGAACAAATCATAGATACTATACTGTTTATAATCACCAAGATATAAATATATATGCGCAAGCATTACAATATAGCTGTAAAAACTGACTATAGAGAATTCAATGAAATGTTTCAAGATTTTTGCTTATGTGTGCAAGAATCTTCAACATTAATCTCTAAGTGCAAAAACTTTTTTATATTCACAAAGATCTTATTGTGGATGCACAGATGCAGGTATATGTTTGAGGAGTGTGCTTTCCATATTATTTATCACATCCACAATTTTAGATAACTTGCTTTTTAGAATACCAATCTCCAAAATTATCTTGTCATTAATTGACAAAACTTTCTTATCAACATTATTTGTCAAGAGAAGAGTTCCATATGCTCTGCAACCTGTATTATGTTCTGCTGCATCCACAAAATTGCTTTTGTAGTCCACTGTTTCATTCATACTATAGAGACTCATATCATAGGTGCTTGAATCTAGTTCTTTAGGTCCACTTTTTGTGTTCCATGGGAGCATTGGTTTAAGCTTGTGGTTGTTCATGTTCTCGTACCCTACAATTTCTCAAAAAATATAATTAGATATCTTTCATGTTCAAATGTATTTGATTCACGTTTATTTGTGCAAATGATTCTAATTACTTGGCTACACTATCTAATATTTTTCATTGACTATGATTAGAAAATGCATCAAAAACGGTAAAAGGAAATACCATTTTGTTGTTGTACTCCTTTATATTGAAAGTGCTCAGATTTCAAAATTTCAATAGCATTTTGCAATAAATCTGAACTTGCAACATTGGAATCGTAGGTTGACGATGGTTTTCCTTGAAAGCTTGAATGCATGTTCGAAGTATTGTCCAATTTGTATGCATCGTTGATGCTATCATTTCCAACACAGTTATGGGCAACTATGTTTCTTAGTAATCCCGATGATGTATGTGTATATGGTGGGAGATAACTAGTTTGATATTGATTAGGAAAAATTGTTGATGATTGACAATCTTTAGTTTGTTTGACTGCATCAAAATTGTAATTTGTAGGTGTCATTACACAATGGACATTAGGTACTACTGTGCTATCAAATGGGATGTCATCTAAGGATGGTCTTTGTGATAGTGTACCATCATGTATATTAGACAATGGTGCACAGTGAATCTTTATGTTTTCCTCTTGATGGGTTGTGGTCTGGTAGATCGGATTTTCTGTTATTAATGGGTTAATATGCACTAATGTATCATTGGTTTCTATTGCACTTTTCTTATAGCATTCTGCACAGTCTATCACTCCTCTCATAGAAAGTGTTGCTTCATCATATGCATTTGCAGCTTCTTCTAGCGATTCAAATGTTCCAAGCCATTGGCGTCGCTTAGTTTCTGGATCCTTTATCTCTGTAGCATATCGACCCCAAGGACGTCTCATGATACCCTTGTATTTCCTATGCTTTGGACTTTTTTTGGACCTGGAAGACAAGTTTTTGCTTTCTTTAAAGGTGGACGTGTCTTCATTCTCCAAATCTATAATTCTTTTTGCCTTGAAACAAGTCATCTATATTCTTGGTTCTGTAAAGATGGTGCACAATTTAGACAAAGTAGACCAATTGAATAGATGAAAGAAACAAAGATATCGATATAGTATCTTTTTACTAAAATGCTATGTAGAACAATTCAAAATGTTTACCATGATTTTGTTATTTTGAATATAGTAATTTAGATCTCATTAGAAGTGATGAGATCTAATTATCTAATTTTTTCAATTTGCAATCCTTTATTATTATTTTACCAAACAATAAGAGTAGACAATGTTTAAATTCTAATAGTTCTTTTGACAGATTAATGTACATCATGTAAGGGTCCAGATCCAGTATAAAAATAAACTTACATAAGAATTCAGAAAATGGATGCAACAAAAGAAACAGGTAACATGAGTTGATCCTGTGAATCAGTAAGACTAGATGATGTTTAAGGTCTAACACTTCTTTAGATAAATCAATGCAGATCATGTAAGGGTCCAGATCCATTATGAAATAAAAGTTGCATAAGAATTCAAAAAGTGGGTCCAAGAAAACAAAGAGCTAACATGACTTGATGTTATGTTCTTGGTGCAGCAAGTATTTTGTAGCCAGACACTTCCTTTAAATTATATATGTTCACATTGATTAAATTACATGATTCTCAAAAATTGACTCTCCAAATGTATACTTGTCTCTATGTTATGTCCTTCGAGCTCCTAAAAACTACATATATTTCTCCATTATGTACAAAGTGACATAAAAAACTATTACGTCAAATGCTAATAGGAATATGAACAAAGGTGTTTCCTTGACAGTAAAATATAGCATTAAGAGAATGCATATGTTAAGTACCGTGAACAATTCAGGTAAAGGCATGGTGCCTTTAGGAATCACCACAACAATTTGCTTTGGGGAACTTGTTTGTATGTGGAACCTTGAACTTTATATACCACAATTATGTCTTCAAAGCTTGTCTACCCTGTCATATGAATATTGAAACCTTTTGTTACATGCCTATTGCTATCTGTCTAGTAGACCATGTAATTATAAATCATTTAACATTATCTTCAAATAGTATTATAATTAATAAATTGAAAGGCCTATTGATTGACATTGCTATTTTTTGTCTCCGATTAAAAGTCACATAAATTTGTCGCACAGTTTCATGTGGAGTGCAATATTCGAAATTTGGTTTTTTCTTAGTGGAGACCCATGAATGTCCTTAGTTCTAATGTCTTTTTAATATGCAATGCTAATTCTAGCATTTTCTCAAAAAATTGTGTCAATGTTCTAATGCCAAATATTGAATAATATGACAACTTAAAATAATAAATACTAACTGTTTCTACTAACTAATGGATGGTTGGGTCTTCTATCATTATGCTATGTTCGTCCTCCAATGCAACTACATCTATAGCTATTAGTGGAAAACTGTAAAAAATTACATTGAAGTGACATTGTAGTGTAAAAAATTAGGTATTACGTACAGATGTCGTTGATGCTTTCGCAGATCGAAAAGCTATAATTGTCGTAATGAATTTTCAATTTCCATAAATTTTTCATGAAGGAATTGTAGTAATTATAGTTGAAGTATCCTATGATGCTTGAAAGCAAGCATAACAAATCATATGCAAATTTGATGTGCTTTGCAAACTTGGAATTTCAACAACAAAGAGACATGAATACAACTTTTTTCTCATGGAATCAAAATATTACATGAAATTGATTCTTTTATCATTGGTTGCCATTGTACAAATTATCGAATAATCTATTTCTATAGCACAATGGAGCATATACTTATACATTATAAGTATTTACTTTTGGCAACAACCATGTTGTAAAAATTAATTCATCCATAGAGGATGCGCCATCTTCCAATATCTGCTACAAGATGAATGCCAGGTGGCATCTCGTTATTTGGAAATACAAACAAATAATGGTATGAGTAGTGGTGCTTTATGCTTTTAGTAGCTATAGCACCTGTAGTACCATCATACCATTCTCCTAGAAGTTGTATACTGTCATATGTTATAATCCATTCAAGCGAGAGAGTTGGATATGATATGAGAAGGTTTATTATGCATACAAGTGTATCACTTTCAACAGGGGTTTTAAATGGTGATAGCTGACAGAATAGTGTTTTGCATGCTGGATTAAAAACATTTATGAATTGTTCTATACTATGATTCTCATAAGGAAAATGGATTAGAATATCTTGACAGTGAACTATGATATGAGCTTCAGTATATACTCGCACAAGATATTTCAAGTAAATCAATTCTCCATTTGTCATGAATGGAGATAAGACATGAATTTGATTGGTCTCTGGTATTGACTGAATGTTTCCCCATCCATTGTATTGAAACATTGCATCATGGTTTTCATAAAAATATTTTTCCAATATATTCCTTTGACATTCACTTGGAAGTAGTTGGATTCTTTCAAGGACCTCAGATTCTGGATTTTCATGATCTGATGGGTAGTTTATTGTATTTGATGCATTTAGAGTGTTCATATTCATGCAATAGAAGTATAGGAAACCTGTCAACAATGGCCAATAATTCTTAGATTTTGCTAAGCGTCAATGAATTCTAACACATAGCTTAACTTCATTACATAGTACAAAATGATAATGAATTGATTTCTTCAAATAATTGAATATTTGTTTATCTAAAATTTCAATATCTCTAACCAGTTTATAATCTATGATTTTTTTTTGGTTTTAGTTAGTTTTCAGTTCATTTATCCTTTATTAGAAGCTATTTTGTATCTTAAATATATATCGAATCTAAGTAAATAAACATTGTTTTATGGGTAGGATTTATATACATAATTTTTTTGACTACACACGATAGAAAATATGTTCAAACTATGTTTCATGGTATCTAAACAATGTGAATTTGAAAAACTATGTTTCATGGTATCTAAACCATGTGAATTTGAAACATCAATTCTTTTCTCTAAGTGACAATTGATACAAACATCCCTCAATCAATAATTTAGAAGAGAATATGGAAAACCAAGTAGATAAATTTCCCAAAATATCAGTACTAATGAAATATTAGTGTTCTATAAATTATTGTCATAATTACGACTACTTGATGATTACAATTACAAATAAAATTTGGACTTTTAGTTTGAAAACTTTGAATTGAAACATACCGATTACTTGTAGCTGGCAATGTCAACTGTCTGAACAAATTCCAAAACTCCTAGCACAGTTCAAACATCTGCGAAATCTACAAAATTCAAAAGTCACCAATATAAGACATATAATCCATAAATAATTTTTTTTCACCTTATCAGAATACATCTTTTACAATGAAGTATGACAATATGCAAAGGAAAACATAATTTATTAGGCAATTAGGCATTATTTATCATGCTACATACCCATTTTTTAATTGGTGTAATGATTTTCAATCTATGTTCAAATTTCTCCATTTCTACTAATACATGTAATACTTAATGTACAAACTACTTCAGTGCAACAAGTCTTCGTAAAAAAAATCACACTTTGCAATATGGAAAACAAAAAGACATATTACTAACTATGGATACAACATTTACCACACAAGAAACATGTCAATTAATTTATCGACATCAAATGTTCAGAATTTAAAGAGCATTTTCAATACTATTCTTAATCAAATAATAATTTCCTATCTAATGTATATGCATTAAATTTGATCATCATTGGTTTTGATTTAAAAGATCACATAGTTAAAGACTAGTCCAAAATATAACAGTTTACTATTTATAGCATTGATTTTACAAAGCAGTAGAATTCATTTTTCTAGCAAGGTTAGAGGTGTGTACAAATTATTGTATACAAATTACATATGCTATGGAATATGTACATAGAATCATGACATGTTATCTATGATAACAAGTCATGTATTCAAATTTTGGCAAGCTAAGAAGTAGTCATTTCTGCCAAGGAGCAATTGTTTTGTGCATAAGTTCTGATTGGAGGAGGAGACATATGCATTTGGAGGAATATGAGTGCATTGCATACGGCTGAGATTCTCAAAGCACTCTGCTGTGAAAAATGCGAACAATGAGCATGCAAGGCATGATCAACAATTGCCTTATATTTACTACTAATCGCAATTTTTAGGGAATTGTACACACAAGTTGTGACAGCAGATGAACTTAAAGATTCTAGTGAAAATAGTCCACCTATAAGGTCATTACTCATCTCTATAACATATGCAGCAATGTATGGATCATAGTCTTCTTCAGTCTTGAAGTAATGCTTCACATACGCATTTGCTAATTGCTTCACAATTTGTATATCTTCTAAAAGGTCCATGCAATTGGTCAAGAATTTAGAAACAATGTCTGCATAATGTGTTGAACTAGATTTATTCTGCAAGAATTCTTCACTGAGCACTATGCGCAAAGATTTCTCAACATTTGGGCATTCAATAATAAACACAGTCTCCAAATGTCTTGAGTCAATTGCACCAATAATTGGAGAAGTCCATTGTGCACTTGGGCATGGAATAAAAATTCGGTCACACATTCTGAAAGTCCAAATCTGCGAGAAGTGACTACGAAATTAGATTAAAAAAAAAGAGTTATAGATAATAATTAATATGTTTTTAGACATGGAATAATGTATTCTTATTTGACCTATTTGCAATGCAAATGATACTGTAATTTTGTTTGATTAGTATATTGGCCTTGTTGAAATGGATTTGACTACTCACCCTTGAAAATGTTGTTTGTGTCTTCTATGATTGCTAAATTATTTCTTCACTTTCATGAACTTGAAGTTGAGAAATTTGTCTCTGGTATCCAATACTCTGACTCATTATTTGTGAAATTATTAAAATCATTTGCTAGTTTTCTCACATGGAGGCAAATATAGAGAGAATAAGGTGATGTTGTGCTTTGCTTGAACATTAATCAAATGGGTATTTCGAATGCCAAGGAGAAAGAACTGATTAAATGCCAAATATGGGAAAACATGCATTGATTTACCAGATCTTTGACCCTAATGTGAAGCTATATGCAGAAAGTATAAGTTGACAGATTCTAGTCAAACAATTTCATTGTGCCCATGAGAAGGCTCATAAGATTTCAATATTCAACACTGTCAAAGTTTCAAATACTAGCCCCAAACACTTTTGGTAGCCTTTGATAAACAAGCAATTAAAATAAAATGGCAAGCTATTTGTGGGAGTTTGAAACTTTTTCAGTAGACAATGGTAATATGATCCCTTAGACTTTGAAAGCATTGATCTTTGACTATAACTAGCTTTTGTTCATCATTACAAACAAACTAAACCATTTTTCAACTTACAACATAAGCTATACTGAGCGTATTCTTTATTTCAAAAAACTACGAATAGTATCATGACTTTTGAAACTACATTTTGGGAAAACCGATACTAGTTTCATGAATACTGGCACATTAGACCCATACAAATTTCAAAAGAATTACTACTAAAACATGTCAGTAAATAAATCAATGAAAGTTGAATATTCAATTTCATAGAAAATTTAAATCATTTACGTGTAATTTTTTTGTTTTCTTTGTTCAGATTTCATCATTTTAACATAAATAGTTATTAAAATTGTTTAAAAATATTACTCGTTGAAATAATTTGTACCAAAATATACTGACAATTATTTACAATAATAAAACAATAAAATCAATATATTTCATTTTTTAATTGAAACAAATATAGTTATTTCATATATTTATTAAACTATTCTTATAATCGATGATATTTATAACTAATGTTTCGAGGTAGAAAAATGCCTAGTTGTTATCAACTTATGTTAAATATGTTAATGATATGTGTTTTCCTGCAAACAAATTCTGAGAACTTTAACTAGACTATAATCTTAATATTAACTAGCTTCAATTATGTTTCCTGATTTCTATTATAAACAAATATAGAATCTCTTCAAACCTACTCATAACAAAAAGTTAATTAAAATAAAATTAAGTATATAGGTATAAGGTATAAATCACAATAAAAGAAGAGTTGGTAGTGGTCCAATAATAGGCATAGTAGTTGGGCATACTTAGTCCTTTATTGGAGCACAAAAAGTGTCACATGAATACTTATTCCCAAAAAGAAATGACAAATCTAAAAAAACAATTATGTGATTCCATATTACTGTACCAATAAGCACAATGACTTAGTGCACAACTATGATCTTGCATTTTTAAAACCATGTTGGATGCCTTAGACAAAAAAAAATGATGATGTGCCATTATATATGATAGGTGAGACTTGAAGCCATTTTTTTCAAAATGAGACTTTCCAAGTAACGAGTTGTACAAGATTAAGAATGATACGAAATGTGCACATAGAATTTTGGATGTTCTACTATAAGACTCTCTCAACTAAACAAGGTTTTCATACAACCATGCATGAGGCTATATTAACACAAGACAACAAATTATAATGTTTCATTAGGATATGAGAATAGATATAAATCATTACTACAAATACCCATAAACTAGGTTTTATACAACCAATAATGTGATTCCACATTAATGTACCAATAAGCACAACTGTGATCTTAGGATTTTTAGACCATTTTGGATGCCTTAGCAAAACAAAATGTTGATGTGTCATTACATATGATCATGGGGTTCGAAACCAATTGTTTTGATAGAAGACTTGACAAGTAAGTAGATGTATAAGATTGAGAATGATATGAAATATCACATAAAATTTTGTGTGTTCCACTATAAGACCCTCTCTCCACTAAGTTAGGTTCTCATAGAACTGCAAACGATGCCATATTAAGGCAGGACAACCAATTAAACTATTTCCTTGTAAGAAGAGAACATATATAAGTTATTACTACACATGCCCACAAACTAAGTTTTTATAAAACTATAAAATGAGAAATAACTATCTAACTAGCAAGATGCACCATGACATCAATTAGTCGATGTTGCATAACTAAAATTTCCTACTTACTATGATCATCATTGATAAGAAGTCAAAACTTCCATACAACATTCAACCATCGATACTATAGTATATCCTAATGACTAAATAGTATAAAACAATTTAAAGAAATGTTTAAAATATTTCCTAGACTTTACCTTTTATTTTTCCTTAAAACACATAATTAACTATTTAAAGAAATGTCAACCAATTTAAAATATTTCCTAGACTTGACCTTTTAGTTTCCCTTAAAACACATAATTAACTATCTAAAGAAATGTGAGCGAAATGTTTCCTAGAAGACTTGGCCTTTTAATTCTCCAACACATACAAATTACATGTGACATGCGTGTCTGAGCAAAAATTTGAATGGAGGGGGGAAAAAGATAAGATTTAAGTTCCTGGTCATGTTAGAGATGGGCAAGATTTATCCTGGCATTAAATCCAAAGATTTTAGTTCCAAACTCTGCTCGCCCTTGGTTTCAAACTGACGCCCATAAACATTCCAAACACCCTGCACGTGGTTCGAGGATGAAGCAGGAGGATACGCTAAAACAAAGTGGGGTGTGCAGGTTTGTCTGCATAAAATACAGAGACTTTAGTGTTTCCCCACGTCACGCCTGCATTCGACAGGTTGAGGTACGTTTGCGGTGAAAAAGAATGGGAGTAACGTTTTTAAAAAATATATATATTAATTACATTGCCTTTCATTTTATATATATATATTTTTGTTTTCTAAACTTTATGAAGTTTTGTGGAAAGGTGGCCAATCCCATTTCAAGCGAAAACTTTTATGGCAATCTAAAATGTATGGGGATACGTAAATGAGTGAGTGGAGGTCGTTGAGAGAAAGGTGGAAAAGTGGGTGCGTCCTCCAAGACACCCTCCACCATAAAGACCTTCTTATCTCTTTTGAATGTGCTCACTGCCCAAGGAGGAAGGTCTTTTAGCATAGTCAACCGCATTAAATTAGGCAAGTGCCCTTCTTACATTCTCCCAAGATGATGGCGGCAAGAACTGATTGCTAAATCCTCTGACATCGTGTCAGGAACCATCATTCCTTTTAGGCGCTTGGCAGAGGGATTATATTTTTACTTTGTCTAAACTTGACGGTTCAACCACTCTGCCAATGTGGAGACCAATGAATTAAAGGAGAACAAAAATTATCTCAGCCTAATTTAACTTGCAGATGCTTTTGGATGAAAAGATTTATGCGACCTGCTACTTCACTAATAATAGTCTGACCAGCAATCAATATAGGTGCAGAAACTCTAGTACGCACTTTAAAAAGCTATTAAACCAAGACCCCCATCGAAGCAAGATTTGAAAAGATGCGTGCACCTTTGGGAAAAGAGCAAGAGGGCTGAAAATATTCACTATTTTTCAGTCTTAACAGAATTCACTGTTTTTCAGTCTTAAATACCTTTTGTAAGCGCTTACTCACAGTCGCGCTCAAACATAATTTCTTTCTATTCTACAAAGAGTCATCCAAGCGCATGAAGCAATATTCGAGCTTATTCTACCACCAAAATTTGGATTCAATTATAAGAGAGAAAGAAATAGGTTTGTTGTTTCCGGAACAGTCCATTAAGCGCTCAAATTCCATAGGACCTGATCGGAAGCATATTGGGGTGATAACTGCTTTCCATAACAGTTTGTTGATTACTTGGAGGCATGGGCTTTTTACTTTTAAATGTGATTTGGTAAGTGTCTGAGAAAAGAGCTCATGACATTTTTGGGTTCTTTGTGGGTATGCTCGAGTTTGATAAAAATGGCCAAAATGAGCTAACAATAAACTAAAGCTGTCATATTCTATGAAAAAATGCATCCTTTACCAAAATCATAGCAAGTGCAGTGTCAGAAGCAAATTGTGCAGATCTGTACAGCTACAGCCAGATGTATATGAACAAGAACAGCTAGAACGAGAGAAGGACGACAACAAAGAAGAACAATTTGAAAATAGACATCATGTATGGCAAGGAGTATAAACAAGAACCCATTTTCGCCTGTACCCATCCTACTGCAATTAAATATACATGTAGATATATAACAGGTTTCAACTATAACACGCTGTGTAAACAAAGACAGCTCAAACACAAAGCAAAAAGAAAAACACAGAATCGAATGGAAAATGCAAAGCATGCTTACCTGAGAAGGAACAAGCACTGTCTAATCTTTCCTCTCTGGTTTTCATGACCCCAGAATCTGCTCATCTCTCTATTTGTAACTCACGCACACCGACATCCACAGAGACCAATAAAAAAAATCAACCGTGGATTCAGGGATATTGAAGATTCAGAAATTTAATAATGTCACTGTTTACTCAGAAGAATGAGCAAGGGTGGAAGGACAATGAAAGATTTAAAAATAATGATGATAGAGAATTGTAGGCAAATATTCAACACTGTCAATTCTCAGTGTAAGACCAAATGCATCGTGTCCTCATTTTATCCTAAAATGTGCTATCATATGCCAACACAACAGTTCATGATTTGTACTTAGGCCACAAAGGAAGAGATTTTGGTTAGATTTTCTGCACCCTCCCTGACACAGCCATTAAAACTGACAAGACAAAACAAAATCATGAAATTAAAGACTGCAAAATACCCATCAACGAGATGAAATGTTACCATTTCATCACAAGATGGTGGAAACCCTACTGTTTGCAGTACTCACCAATTAGAATGTGACAACAAAGCACTCGTGAAAAATAATTTAACTCTGAAAAAAAGCAAAACATAGCAAAATAGGTCGTGGGGAAAAAATAAAGTTCTCCCATTGATCAACATTAGTGGACAAATAACAACAACCCGGTTGCTATAGTATCCTGCCATACGGCAGGAACTAAAAATAATTCAAAAGTAATTTTTAAAAATAAAAATTTTAAAATTATATTATTAATATGAATGAATTTTTATTGGGCTATTCAAGGGCATATTGGGGTTAATTCAATTTCAAATAGGGAGAAGTCGTTCTGGATACCTTCAAAGGAGGGATGGGTCAAAATTAATTTCGATGGGGCGACAAGGGGAAACCCAAGTGTATCAAGGTGTGGATGTGTGGCAAGAGATCAAAAAGGCAACATTCTTGCATTTACAGCCAAACGCTTGCAGGATGGTACAAATAATATTGCAGAATGTTTTGCTGCCAAGGAAGCTTTGGGGTTAGGAGCAAAAATTGGATGTAAACGTATTCATTTGGAAGGAGACTCGGAAATCATTGTCAATGGCATTAAGAGAGGAAAGATGGAGGCATGACATCTTGATCAGAGTATCCGGCAAATCAAGAAGTTGCTTCTGGACTTCGAGGATTTTAAAGTCTCACATTGCTTCACTGAAGCGAATAGAGTGGTGGATCAGATAGCCAATTTAGGTGCCAATTCAGCATTGGGTCCTCAATATGAAATTTTTGAGGACTTTCGTCACCTTGGAGATTGAATAAAGAGAGTAAATGTGTATGGCCATTAGATTTAATAGTTCGCTCATGGTATCTCAACTGGGAGTTTGAAAGGAACTCATGATTTCGACTCATGAGGACATTAATCATCCCAGGTTAAGTTGAGATCTCCATGTATCCCTCGCACATGGCAAAGGAGTGTATGGTTTGCTTTGGTATGTTTTTCCAAAAAATTTTGAGGAATTTAAATGCAGGTGGAAGGAAGGGAAAGTTCATTGTTTTTGCTCCGAGACATAATTGGAGGCAAATTTTGCTCTTGGTTCAAATTCTCAGATATAGACCTACCAAGGTTCAATATCCACATGATGCCTGAAACACATCTTTTTTATTGATGACCTGAGGTTTATGAAAGGAGTTCAATAATTATTAGGGCTAGAATACCTAGAAGCTCACTGGAAGAGGAGGTCAATTTTGGATGTGGCATGGATGTTTGTGGCGCTTACGTTGATGGTGGGGGATCGAAAGAAGAGGTTCATCGAGTTGTGGCTACAAGCGTGGACAAACAATGGCTCCTAGGACTGGAGGACATTATAGAGCGAGTTGTGTTGGGCATGGGAATTGAGATGGGTGTCGAACCCTAGCAACTGATTGGTGGTGATGACTCCTCCATTCAACCACTTGTAGTATGGCCTTCTTCAAATATGCAAGGCGACCATATACCCAAAGCAATAAAGGGTTGGAAAATGATCATGGAATACCTACTTGAGAACATTTGCGTGACAAAGGAGGGGGAGCGAGGCTTTATGAAGGCCACGCCAAAGAAGAGCACACTAGCCCCAGGACAATAGCTTCACCATCAGATTGCAAAGAAACCTCATCTACATGAGGGCGTGACCACTACAGAGGAAATGTGGGTCAATGCCTCTTTGCTTTTTGAGGAGGGGAAAGGTTGTGGAAAGCATTGCAGGATGAGTCAAGGATTCTTAGTGAAGGATGACCACTTGACCCCAACCTTCACTCGAGAGGAAGCAACAAATTGGTTGAAGTAGTAGTTGACTTCGGAGATGGTGGTGCTCCTTTTTACTTTAAGATCAGTTTAATGTATGGGTGGGTGCTTGTACTATCAGAGTGTTAATACTCTGTTGTTTTTGTTTTTGTTTATCTAATGGTTCATGTAAGGGCAAGGGTAGTTTACAGTGTAAGGCTCTCAGCCATTTTACCACAATGTACTCTCTTTATCTTTATCAATACAAACAAATATTACCTATAAAAAAAAAAATTAATGAATTTTTATTTTTAGTTTTTATTTATTTTTTAGTTTTTTTAAGCAAGCTCTATCTAGGGGGCAGTTTCCTTTTTATTATCAAAATAAAACTTACATATGGAGTTGGAGATCACTTCTCCACTTACATGATAGAAACCAAAACTACCAGCTTCTCGCTTTAATGAACCAAGTAGCCAATATCTTTGTCAATATATACCATCCTTTTTGTAACTTCTACTAGGAAAATATTTCCATTTGTTTGGTAAAATGACTCAAATTTACTCATGTCATTCTCCTTCATCATGTGTGACTTGAAAATAGACTAGGCTTTCTTCATAACCTTCTTCTTTCCTTCAGCATCCAAACAAAATAAGTCCAGTAAATCCCCTTCGAATATACTAGTGTTAATTAGGTCCATTGCATTCATCACCTCCAAATACATCTCCTCATTAACAATCCTACGAATCATACCATAGGTTGTCAACGGGTGACCTGAGACTTGAATAATTGGTTGAAACAGATCATGAACCAACTTTCCATCATGAATGTGACTGCTTCCCTAGTAATCAATTCCCAACAACATGATGATTGTCTCCTTCTCACAGTCATTTTCTTGATTGAAGATTCTATTGATTGCACCTCTAAAGACTCCACCCACTCCTCCACCTATGAGCACTTATAATGGACGCCCAATATATCCGCTGTTGTGACTATAACTTTTAGGCAAAATGATTTAAGGCATTGAATTTATATCAAAAAATAGGACATGCTCCAAATCTTAAAAAATCTTAGCCACAGATACTAAGGACCACTACAGAGATATAGTGGACCAAAATAATGTACGCCAACCTCCACCTCGTTGTTGTCAAGCCATATGTTTCTAACAACTTCAATCAATCTTGGCCCTAGGGAGAGAAGTTGCATCTATTGAAATGACATCGCACAGACCCATAGGGATTTCCACATCGTGAACAAACTCCAGATCTATCAGAGAATCTACCCCCATATTTGTCAAAAAATCTACAACCTTATTCCCCTCTCAAAAAACATGTTGAAGACGAAAGTCCTGCAAGGATTTGATAGCCACTTTTATCCTAGGCAGCAATCTAGCTAGTTTCCACTTGCAAAATTCAACTCTAATGACTCTGTTGATGATTATTTCTGAGTCTCCTTCAATGACAACCTTATTAATGCCTTTGTTAGTACACCAACTCAGCCCTGCTTCCAGAGTTCAGATCTCTATCTGATTATTAGTAGTAATACCAACACTTCGTGCAATGCCACACACCATTTTTCCATGTTCATCTTTGATTATAGCTCCCAATCCACTTCTACCTAGATTCCCTCTACTAGCTTCATCAAAATTCAACTTCATCCAATTTGACGGAGGAGCCTGCCATACCGTATTACTCTTTTGGCCCTTCTATTTTAATCTCATTTGAATATTGTACAAATTGAACTGCCATGTCATAGTCCCAACTTGACTGGTGCTAATATTGTACTCCTTGTGATTCAGAGACAAAAACTTCCTCAATTGATGCATGTATCCTGAGTTTTAACTCATTCACTGACAGTCATTCCTCTTTGAAAATCCTATCCATATGTGTCATACCAACATAGACGAGTTTACTAGCCATAGAAGACCCCATTTAGATTTAGCTTTATCTATAGGCCACAAAGCAAGAAATTCTAGCAAAGAGCTATTTTTGAGTAGATACCACTGCAATCTACCTAACAACCAATCACAACATTCGCTGGTAAAAGGACACCAAAAAAGTAAATGATCGTGTGTCTCTTCTACTTGCTTGCAAAGAATGAATCACTAGGGACCTGCAATACTTATCATCTTTAGTCTATTACCCATCAAAATCCTATCGTGTAGTGCAACCCATAAAAAGGCCTCCACCTTTGGTAAAGGCCCTTTACCCCAACAGAGTTTGGATGGCCAAAATTTATTAAATTGCCTTTGTCTAAGAAGTTTGTAACCAAGATTAACTTTACATGTCCCTAATTTGGATGCAGACTAGATTAAAGAATCTGTTGAGGAAGATCTAATCATTGTTTTGTTCAATAGTATAGTTTGTAACAAAGAGGATTGTTGTGACGAGGCCTCACCAATAATCCTCCATCTAGCCCTCAATGAAGCTGGAGACTCAAAATACATTTAATCTGCAACCCAAATGCCTTTTGAAGCTTCCATTAAGTTAACCCAATCTTTATCCATAAAAAAAAGAATTGGTACGAGGATCCCCATTCCAAGAGTCCCTTCAAAATCTCGCTCTCCTCCCATTTCCAATCTGCCACATTAAGTGCTATGTGATTAACTCATGACTGTCCCATATATGTTTCCAAAAATGAGAACCACCAAGTGCATTTGCAATTGTCAGAATCCTATATGATTCCCAAGAATCAAGATACTTAGCAGGCATAATACGACACCACGGTTTCTCCAGAGACTTTTACACCTTCTAGACCAACTTAGCACCCAATGCCTAAGTTTGTAGAGACATCTTACGAAGCCCTGCTCTCCCACCTCTTTCACAAAGCAAGTTGTGTCCCAACTGATAAGAGGAATCTTCCTCTCATCCTTTGAGCCCTCCCAAAGAAACTTCTTAAATATGTTTTCTAGACCACTTGCCACTCTACTAGGGAATTTATATACAGACACATAGCATATCGGTATAGCTAATAAAATAGATTTGATCATTAAGATCTTCCCGACCCGAGAAAGCCACCTATTCTTTCAAGATGAAACTTTCCCTCGACACTTGTTGATTATGTCCTCCCAAAAACTTTTATCCACCTAACCCACAAATATAGGTACCCCTAAGTAGATAACTAGGAATGTACCTTGCTCAAATCCCAATGTCAGAGAAATGAGATTCCTCCTGTGACTTGAAGTATTGAGGAAATAAATCTTTGATTTGTGGATGTTCATACATTGACTCGATTTCCTTGCATATATATCCAACACCTCTTTGATAATCTCTGCCTCTTAAATGGTAGCCTCCCCAAACAAAATGGCATCATCTACAAATTGGGAATGAGAAAAAGGCTCTAGCTCATTATGAATAGAGATGCCTCTCCATCTTCCAAGAAAAGTTTGTTTCTTAATAAGTATACCTAGAATCTCTGCCATCAATACAAAGAGAAAAGGTGATAGGGGATCACCTTGTCGCAACCCATTAGTCGCTTGAAAAAACCCACATACCAATCAATTAATAAATATGGAGAAATGAACAGATGACATGCAAAATGATATGCACTTTATCCACTTTTGTGGAAAAAAAAATCCAGAAAGAACTTGCCATAAAAATGGCTAGCAAACTTTATCATAAACTTTGCTGACATCAAGCTTGACAACCATACTTGGTTTCTTCAAGGAATATAAACTATGAATTAACTCGCCTTCCAGAAGAATGTTAACCACAATTTCTCTACCTGGTACAAATCTATGTTGCTTTGGTATAAATAAAATGAATGAATTGTTTTATTTATTTCATATAATAATTTTTATTTTTTTAAAATGATTTAGTAGTTTTTTTTTTATCAGTAAGAGGTCGAAGCCAAGATTCATTAGATTTATTATGTGTTGTGATTAATTATTATTATTTATTAAGCTCGAGTAGATTCAAACCCAAGACCTCCCTTATAAGAGGCACACAATTTACCGTTGTGTTGTAGGCTTTTGCCTTAAATTGATTTAGTAGTTAATACCTTGCCATCATGTATAAAAAATTAGTGAAAAATGAAAGGTTATCTCATATATTATTTAAATTTGTTGAAATTTATTTTTATATAATTAATATGAATGATTTACATTTATTTATTTCATATAATTAAATTAGTTTGTTTATTTAATATGTTTTAAAATTTATCTATTTTTCCCATGGTGAGGGATTTGCAGTTGGGAGAATCCAAACCTAGAGTTAGATTTGTCATAAAGGGCTTGGTTTCAACACATTTGAGCCAGGGCATGGAGTAAATTGTGTATTTTTCAACTCCAAAGGTGGGTGTGTGGCTTAGAGACAAGGACACGAATATTTAAAAAGTAGAAGGGACAATGCTAACTCATTTTGTATGGATATTTCCTAAGCACCAACACCATGAGGGGTTTAAACAAGCTTGAGTTTGTTGGTATTTACTCAAATTATTTATTTTGGTGCATGTTTATTATTAAGGAATGTGAGATCAGTGGTAGAAGCTTACCTTATAAATAATCGTCAGACAATGCCAGATATGATTGCTTTTAACTTGATATCGATCACAGGAGTGACCCAGAATAAATGCTTTGTCTGAATTTCTAATATCTTACTTCTTTCAATGATCAATGTTGATGTAGTATTTTTAATTCATGAGTGAGCATATATATAAAGATGTAGATCAGAGGTAATAAAATATGATGTGTGATGTGTTTCCAAATGATCATGTCACTTGATATATATAAGGAATAAATGGTTGTGTCTCATGTAGAGACATGACTCTATGTGTGCTTTGTGCAGGTAGGGTCATGCCTCCACATCAGACTCCTCTTAACCATCAATTGTTATCCTCAATCATATTCGGTGATTATATGTTTCAAAGAGCCCGACCATTATTGGTGTCTGATATTTCATAATACCCAAACTTAGTTGGTGATATGGCACAATGATAACAATAAATAATCAAATCATATTCATAGTATGATCGTTGCTTTGTAATAGGGATTCAAATTAGATCGAATCAATTTGAATAGTCAATTAAGATACATCTATATGTATATATAATTATGGAAATCTCATATACAACAACTTCTCTGTTCAAAGGGTTTGTGGTCTTGTTTAGATACAGTGCAACCAATATTTTAGAGTCAATATTAGACTTTGCAACATAGGAATATGATTGATGAAGCCATGGGTTTGATTTATTTGAGTTTGTTAGATGACTTACAGTTTCATCTTGATGATTGTTCCACTCCTCAAGAAATGTGGGACAAGTTCAATGACTTGTTTGGTACCATCAACAAATTCAAATCACTTTAGATTGAGGCAAAGCTTGCTTCTCTTGTACCAAATGATTTTCCTACTACTGAGGACTTTCTTATGAGATTCAAACAATAGAGAACTTTGTTACAGGGATGCAGGAAAGAGAAGACAGATAAGGAGTGTATCTATCTAATTATATCCAAGCTTCGAGGAAACTTTCAAATTTTCTCTTCTACCTTCCATTCCACTATGGATGCCTTGGGTCCTAGATTTATCATGCCCACTTTTGAGGTCTTTTGTGATCGATTCACTGGAGAGAAGTCCAAGATTACACAATTGGCTACTATCACCAGTTTAAAGACATAGGCATTGGTTGCTCATAAATCTACAGGGAAGCTAAAGAAGAAACTGAAGCCCAAGATAGATTCAGCAGGCAGTGAGAGTTCCTCCAAGCCTACTCCTAAATCAAATGCTTGAAAATCCTCTCTAAAGGGTAAATCTTCTAAGTCTGTTGAGTCATCCTCCAAGACTAAGAAGTACACAGGTGATACTTACAGTTTTGTGGCAAGGAAGGACATCCAGTTTCCATGTGTTGAAAATGTCTTGAGGCTTTATAGGAGGCCATGTAATAGCACAAGATTACTTCTCTGAAGCCACCACCTCCTCCTTCAGGGAAAGGACATGCTCTTTCTGCACAAGCATTGTCTTCTATAGCTACTTGGATTCTTGATTGAGGTTACCTCACTTGCTTAGAGTGTTACTACACATATTATAGTTAGTGATTCTACATAGCTTTCAGTCACAGGTTGAGGAACAATCTCTTTAAAGGTTGGTTCACTGCAGGATGTTCTCTTGGTTCTGGCCATTTCTATGAACCTCTTATCTATCTTTCAGATTTTTCATTGTGGCTCAATTAAGGCATTTGAGTTATCACCACATGATGTGGTTATTCAAGACCTACATGATCCTAACTCAGTTGTTGCTAATGGTAGTGTTGATCTTTAGTCTCGCTTATATCATTTTGATGGCTTTGAGAGCTCTATTTTTTTTCCATGTCAACTATAGATATCTATGATAGATGAGTACATAGGAGCTAGTAATTGGGCTACCTCAAATCTCTTATAGTAACAATGTTTGTCAAGGTTGTGCACTTTGCAAACATCACAGAGATCCATTTCCGACAGGTAGATCCACATGTGTTAAGGCACCATCAGAATTAATACACAGTGATCTTATGTCATTCCCCACTCCATCTTTTTTAGGTGCTTGATATGTGCTTACCTTCATAAATGACTTCTCTAGACACATGCGGGTGTACTTTTTGAAGTACAAGTATGATGTCCTTAATTCATTTCAAATCTTTAAGACATTTGTGGAGAAGCAGTCTGGTCTTTCTGTCAGGTGCATATGCACTGACAATGGGGGGAATATGTGAATTAGTCTTTCATATATTTTTGCACTGAGCATGGTTTACAACATCAATTCACAGTTCCCCATACCCCTCGGCAGAATGGGGTTGGAGAGAGAAAGAACATGACATTATGGGAGATGGCCAATTGTATGATATAGTCTTGAGCTATGAGTTCTTAATTTTGGGCTAAGGTTATTAGTTGTTCCAATTATATTTAGAACTGGATGCCTTACAAGGCATTGTGACACATGACTCCTAAGGAGGTTTGAACTCATGCTAAGCTAGAATTTCTACTTTTTGCATTTTTGGTAGTAAGGCTTGGCTATTTATTCCAAATGCTTAGTAGAAAGCCATCGAGAGGAAGAGTTGACCACTCATCTTTATTGGTTACTGTGAGGATGTGAAGGTGTACAGGTTGTTTGATCCTGATTCTAGATATGTCTCTTTTTGGTGAGATGTTCATTTTGATGAGCGTTATCATCAGATGGAGCCACCATCACTAACTTCTCCCTCACTACCCAGTACTTCCTCTAATCCACTTTATTTTGCATCCTCCGAGGAAGACCTTGATATTGATCCCCCTTCACCACCTCCACCAGTTGTTCAGCGAGTGCTCAAGTGGGCTTGTCCTATTGTTGATGCAACAAAACCTATGTTAGGTGACTCTATAGATTCTCGTTGCACTCATGCTCAGAATTTTGGTACTAGACTCTTGAGTCATGTCATTTCATATGATCCACAAAGTTTTTCACAAGTGACAGGACACTTAGACTGGGATAGGGCTATGGATGAGGAGTACTCTTCTTTGATGAAGAACCACGCATGGGATCTTTGTCCTCTTCTGAAAGGAAGAAAGTTGGTTCAATGTCGATGGGTGTATTGTACCAAGTATGTTGCAGATACTTCTATTGACAATTACAAGGCACATCTTGTTGTAAAGGGATTTTCACAATTTATGGGTATTGATTACTTTGAGACCTTTTCTCCTGTTGCGAAGATGATTTCTATTCACCTTATACTCTCTCTTGCAACTTCACAGGGATGGATAGTTTTTCAAATGGACGTGAAGAGTGCCTTTTTGCATGGAGACCTTCGTGAGGAGATCTATATGGAGTAGTCTCACAGTTTTGTGTAGGACTCTTCAATGGTATGCAAGATTCAGAGGTCTTTACATGGTCTCAAATAGGGCCCTCTAGCTTGGTATGAGAAGATGGATTCCTTCTTGCTTGCTTCACAATTTACTCGGTGTCATTCTTATCCTATAGTTTAAATTTAATGTCATGGGGTTGACTTATTGATACTTGTGCTTTATGTAGATGGTCTCATCATTATAGGTAGCTTCTCCTCCATGATATAGAATGTTCAACAAGCCTTGAGAGAGTAGTTTGAGATGACAAAGCTTGGACTTCTACACTATTTTTTGGGCCTATAGGTTGTTTAGTCTTTAGATGAGATAGCCATACTCTAGCAGAAGTATGCTCTTGATATGCTCCAGAGATTCAACATGCTTGATTGCAAGACTTCTCCCACAACTTTTTAGTCAGGTGTTATTTTATCTACCACTTGGACCACTCCTACAATGGGATCCACTTTATATAAACAACTAGTGGGTAGTTTGTAGTACTTGACACACACACGTCCTATTTTTTCCTTCCCAGTTGGACTTGTCTCTCGATTTTCACATGTCCACATGAGAGTCATTGGCAAGCTTCCAAACATGTCTTGAGGTACATTTGGTGTACTGCATGTTATGGAATTCACTACACATTAGGAGATCCTCACATTGTTGGTTACACAAACTCGGATTGCGCTGGTGATATTGATGATCGCAAATCTACTTATGGGATTTTCTTATGTCTTGGTTCTATTCCTATCACATGGACTTGCAAGAAGCAACATGCTCACACATTCTCATCTACAAAGGCAAATTACAAGGAAGTTGTGTTATCTAGTCAGGCGGTTTTGTGGCTTCGACAATTGATGACAGAGTTTGGATTTCCTCTTGATAGTCCCACCTTTCTGTGGTGTGATAATTAGAGTGTTATACACATTTCCCACAACCCAATTGAGCATCAGTGGACCAAGCATATTGAGCTTCACATGCACTTCATCATACATCTAATTTAGGATGTCACTCTGAGCTTGGAGTATATTCCCACTACTAAGAAAGTTGTAAACATCCTCACTAAACTTTTTGCATCCCCGCAATATCTTCAGTTGTTTTATGTGCTTTGGGTGAAGGAACTTGTTCTTAGGGGTTCTCAGTGATGAGTCCTTCCTTTTTTTTTTGCTATCTCTTTGTGGAGTAGGGTTTTTCCCATGTGGATTTCCCTATTTCTCCATTTCATATAGATTTGGTTGTGATTGGGTACATCATCAGGCCTTGTTGTTGAGACCCAAGCTTGCTTTCATCATTGCATTTTAGTTTCCTTGCTTTTTTTGCATTATTTGTAGTTGCATTGTTTCTCATCTTAAGGGGGTGTTACAATAAAGCATTAATTTAATTTGATTTATTAAATTACCTTTACTCCCATCTTAAGATTTCACTTTATGCACTTTGTGTTTCCATTTAATAATTAATTAGTAATTATTAAATGTCATTTAACTCTTAGGGTTTTCCTTTTAGGTTTTCGATCTCCTTCTATAAGGATTTATCTTTTGTAATTATCTCTCATTCTTTCAATCTGATAATATAACTTACATATTTTTAGAGCAAAACCCTTGTCTCTTCTTTGTGACAAGTTCTTGCATCCAGGTGTTCTTTGGATTTTGTGGATTTGTATTGCTCAAATCCTTCATTCTTACTTAGTATTTTCCTCATGGTACCAATCCCACAAGTACTTCTACTAAGCAAAGACAAGTGTTCAAGGCTTTGGCCTTTGTCAAGGGGTTTGTGATTATAGTAGGTCGGGTTAGTTGGATTTTGCTCATTCCCACTTTGGGTTGTTCCTATTGGTAATAATTCCACCAATAGTAAGCCCTCTAAAGGTAATATCTCTCTATAAGATATCAACAAAATGGATCCATTGTTGGAGGTCAAGATTTTTTATTCACCCCATGGGTGAAGAGCATACTCTCCTATTCCAATTACTTCCCCCAAACACACCAAGAAAGTTAGTTTAAAATGCTAAAAATAGGAGTATACCACTCACTTTCAAGATCTAAGGGTGGGTCGAGGTTTCTAAATCTTCTCAAGGGTGAAGAACATATTTTCCTACCACCAAAAGATCCTACTCACAAGTTTTATGTGCCTACGGAAAATAAACAACCTACATATTGCCACATATGAAATGAAATAAACACAAGCACACTTGGTTGTTTTTTTCTTCTTTGGGTAACCCTACAAACAAGAATTAGTAACCCTTTTAGCACAAGGTCTTTGACATGTGTTCTTCTATAGCAATTTGTAAGCAATTTTTAGGCAACCCTATAAAACAAAATAGATTAGTCCATCAAGGGGTTATCCAAAAATATTAATAAACCTGCAAAAGACCTTTATTAGACAATGAACAACTCTAAGAAATCTATAAAAAAAATGCCAGAGACTCAAAATCTTTTCAAATACTCCAAACATTGAGCAATTTTAGACAAGGCAATACTTTTTGCTGATAAAGTATTGTATGATACTTTTTAGTATACATAGGTGATATTTTTCCTCTATGCGATACTCTGCATAACACTCATGCGACAAAGTTTACTACTATAGTGTGATAGTATGTAAATGGTGGTGCAATAGTTTAACTGATAGAGTATCACATGCTAATAGGATAAACTATTGAATGATATTCATAAAGTATCGCATGATAATTTTGTTTGAAAATAATAAAAAATAAAGAAGTACATAACAACGAGTTAAAATACATACTAAATGTAGCTAGAGAGGCAAAACAAAAGTGTTTTGCCCCACAGTGGGTGCCAAAAATGTACACTAAGAAAGTACACTCCTCTAAACCCTTCTATCCAAGGTTTCCATATATTGGAAAGCTTGAATTGTGGCTTAGAGCTCCCTATTCATGAAGTGTAAATGCATACAAACAAGCATAAAGATAGCTCTCAGCCGAGCCTTAGAAATGCAACTCTTGCTAGTAAACCATGAAATGAAACATTCTTTAGACAAAAGCAAGAGTGCTAGTGTAAAAAAACTCTCAAATGATGCAATGTGAATGCTACTATACTAGAATGAGGTACAAGAATGCAACTAAGCTAAGAATACGAGGGTTTTACAAGCATGCAAATTAAGATAAGTGAGCTGTGTTTTTGCAAGAAGGAAAACTAAGCTAGTGCAAATGAGCTAAACTAGTACGAGTATGCAAGAATGAGATGAGAGATAATATAAGTTCTCCACAAAATGCTCCAAGAAAACTCATAAGTAAACCAATAACATAACAATAGCTCAAAATCATAATCCTTAGAGAAGAAGAGAGCTCTCCTTTTTAAAGGTGTACAGACGATTGAGATCAAGATCAAGAGATGAGTGATCAAGGGTGGGGCTTGGCTTTTGGCATGATCCATGTGCACACTCATCTCCTCCAATAGAAATGAGTTGAGTTTTCATGCGAGACAAAGTCTCTTCTTTTAATTTGTAAATAGGAAAATGACTTTATGTGTGTACATTAGAGTGGGTTGGAAGAATGGGGTCTTTCATTTAATTAAAAGGGGAGATGTTCTTTTAATCAAATATGGCCTTAGGATATTATAGTCAAACTATAGTTTAAATCAAATAAATTGATTTTTAGAGAATTGATGTAGGAAAATATTTAAATAATTTAGCCAAAATGGTGAGACGGGGGTTAATAGTCTAAGTGACCATTTTTAGGTGATTACAAGAGGTGCCTTCCAATCTATCCTCAACTCTGATATTGTTTACCATGATTGATATGGTGAATAAAGATAATTTTAGTGATCTTGAATTAGTTACAGTTAGTTTTAATGCTTGTTCTACCAACTTGGCTCTGATACCATGTTAAGGAATGTGAGATCAGTGGTAGAAGCTTACTTTATAAATAATTTCTAGACAATTATAGATATGATTGCTTTTAACTTGATATTAATCACAACAAGGATCTAGAATAAATGCTTTGTATGAATTTTTGATATCTTACTTCTTTGAATGATCAATATTGATGTAGTCTTTTCAATTTATAGGTGAACATATATATAAAGATTCAGATCACAGGTAATAACATATGATATGTTTGATGTGTTTCCAAACAATTATGTCACTTAATATATATAAGGAACAAATGGTTGTGTCTCATTTAGAGACATAACTCTATGTGCCCTTTGGACACACAGGGTAATGTCTCTACATGAGAGTACTTTTAACCATTAGTTGTTATCCTTGATCATATTCAATGATAATAGGTTTCAAAGAGCCTAACCATTATTGGTGTTTGATGTTTCACAATACCCAAACCTAGTCGGTGATATGGCACAATGACAACAGTAAATAATCAAATCATATTCATAGTATGATCATTACTTTATAATAGGGATTTGAATCAGACCAAATAAGTTTGAACAGTCAATTAAGATACATCTATATGTATATATAATTATGTACATCTATATAAGTAATAATCAAATACAGTATATCCGAATGATGCTAAAAATTCAACATTTATATGTGGACATCAACAAAATGAAAGCATTGGCAAATTGGGGCCCAGATGATGAAGTTGATTTGGTAAGAGAAGGAATGACTAGAATAGAGGATTAATGCTATTATGGATGAGCACATTTATGGCATCATGTCAAGGGCCCTTAAACCAGAAAGGTAAAAGTGGACACTTGCTCGGATCTCTGGTGATTAAAGATGATTTTGATCTTAGTTTTGTGAATTAATTGAATTTGAATTTGAATGAATGAGTAATACTTTTTGGGTTTTTCATTCTACTCTACATGTTTTTGGATCAAGGAAAAAAACTACTGTTGAAAAATATCTAGTGTAGTGATGAACCTATCTCGCATTTTGAACAAGGGCAAATTAGGGAGTGGATTTGATGTTTCAAGTTGTTATGATGATGGGTTTGGTTTAGGTTCGATGTGGTGCCTTGTGAAAGATGACTCTCGTGTGGGGTTGGGGATTTTTGGCTGGTGTTTTGTGGTGTCTTTTGTTCAGGTGGAATACATTGTCAACATGCTCATTTTTTTTGAGTAGTGGGGATGACCTTATGTCAAATTGTTGTTTGTAAAAGGCAAATTATACCTCAAGAAATTAAATCTGAAGTGATGAAATGTAACCTCACTTTGTAAATTTAACAAAATACAAAGTTATTACTGAAAAAAAATTATTTTAAAATAAATATAAAAATATTTTTAGTAATTATCATAGTAATATAAATACATTCATTTATGCTCAATTAATTTATAGTTTTATAGTTAAAGAAAAAATGCATATTTTAAATAGTTTTGTTTACATATTATTTCTAATTGTAAATAAAGTGATTTTTCATACAAATATATAATTCTTAATAATTTTACTTTTCAAAATATAGGTAATAAAATCAATTAGCTATTTTATGTAGATTTGATTCTCACTATTTAAATAAAATTAAATAGAAAATTATGGGGATTTTGGGGGCTACAAATGGCATTGCAAAGCATTTTTAAATTATTAGATACTAGGTTTAGGGTTTTAAACCACCACCCTTGTGTTGTGATGCGGATCTGAATCAGACTCAAAGGTTTATTAGGTGCGGCTTCCCCCCAGATTATTTCTACGGGTGTTTGGGGGCAGTGCCCCAAGTGCAAATGATCGTATTATTGTAAAAGATGTCGATTGTTATTTTTTCTATTGGACAACTTATTTTAGCTCTAATTTTGTAATAGGAAAAATATTGTATAAAATGGCATAGGGTTAGGGATTTTATAATGTATGGTGATATTGTAGCTTCTTACAATGATATTGAGCTGTAAGGGATTGAAGATTGTATTCACTAGATAATAATAATATTGGACTTGTTGTTGGTGAACATAGCCCAAGGATTAGGTGAACCATGTTAAATCTTTGTGTCTTGTGTTCTCTTCTCTGTGATCTATTATTTTATGACATTCGTTATATTTGCATGTAACTATTATTTATGTATGTGGTTAATCCTAACAAGTGGTATTAGAGCTAGACTGTTATCATTTTATTTTAGCTATTCTCTTTAGGAAAGTCTCACAATTAAGGGGAAGTCTCACAGTTGAGTGGGAGAAATGGTAGACGAGGGTAAGTTGAAGGTTAAAAAGTTTAATGGGTAGAAATTTCAATTATGGAAAATACAAATGGAAGACTATCTTTCTCAGAAGGATTTATGGAAGCCATTGGAAGGAAAAGCCAAGAAACATGGAACTATGACAGATGAGGACAGTGAGATTTTAGACAAAAAGGCACTTATTTGATTATGCTTGGCACCATTAATGACATTTAACATTGCAAAAGTGAAGAATATGGAAGAGTTGATGTAAACCCTAGCCAAACTATATAAAAAGCCCTCTACTTCAAACAAGATAATTCTCATGAAGCATTTATTTAATATGAATATGGCAAAAGGTGGATCTATTGTAGATCATTCAAACAAGTTTAATACTATTACTAGTCAGTTATCTTTTGTGAATGTCAATTTTGATGAAGAAATTAGGGCTCTCTTGATTTTTTTTTCTTTTCATGAAAGATGGAATGGATTAGTAATGGTTGTGAGTAATTTTGTTTATGGATATAATACCCTAGAATTTGATGATGTGATTGGTGTTATTCTAAGTGAGGAAACTCATATGAAAACCGTAGTTGGAGATACACCAGGAAGTTCTTTGAATGTACAAAGTAGAGGAAGAACAACTAAGAGAGGAAAAAATTCTGGATATCATGGGAAATCAAAAGGAAAATCAAAGGGGAAGAGGTCTCAATCCAGAGGACCAAGAGATTGTTGGTACCATGGAAAACTAGGGCATAAGAAGAAAGATTGTTGGACATGAAAGAAAAATGAAGGAGATAAAACATAAGGGAAAAAAGAGGCAAATGTGGTAAATAACAAATTTGAAGAGGATGCTTTGCTTCTTTCTTTAGAAAGTGTTGATGATTCTTGGGTTTTAGATTTTGGGGCTTCATTTCATACTACACCCCATAGAGGTTTTTTTTATTGATTATGTTCAAGGGGATTTTGGGCTTATTTATTTGGGGGATAATGAACCCTGTCAAATTGTTGGAAAGAGAAAATTTAAGATTAAGTTGTAGAATGAGAATCATTGGCTACTACATGAGGTAAGACATGTTCCAAGGCTGAGTAGGAATTTAATTTTGGTAGGGCAACTTGATGATGAGGGTTGTGTAGTTAGTTTTAATGATAAAAATTGGAGGTTTCAAAAGGTTCCCTTGTAGTAGAAAAAGGTGTGGAAGTAGGAACCTTGTATCTTTGTACAAGTCATACTATTCCTTCTACTTTAATTATTTCAAAGAAAAATGAATGTTTAGAAACATTTGTTGTAGTTGAGTAGGGAGAACAAACAACTGTTGTTGATTCTGATACAAGGCTATAACACTATAGACTTGGGCACGTGAGTGAGAAAGGTATGAAATTACTCCATTCAAAGAAAGTTTTACCAGGTCTAAAATGTGTTTTCTATGAAAGTTGTGTGTATGGAAAATAAAAGAGAGTTGGTTTTGTGAAGAGTAGGAAGGAAAAGAAAAATGAGAAATTAGAGCTTGTGTATGCAGATGTATGGGTACCAACTTAGGTATCTTCCATTGGTGGCTCTCATTATTATGCTACATTCATTGATGATGTAACTAGAAAAGTACAGGTTTATTTTCTTAGACATAAATCTGATGTATTTGTAAGTTTTAAGAAATGAAAATGCTTGGTTGAGAATGAGATTGGTAAAAAGCTAAAATGTCTCAGATTTGATAATGGTGGTGAGTATTGCAGCAAATAGTTTGAAGATTATTTTTCCACTAATGGTATTCGCAAACAAAAAATTATTCCAAGAACTCCATAGGAAAATAGAGTGGCTAAACACATGAATATGACAATAATGGAGTGTGCAAGGAGCATGTGGTTGTGTGCTAGGCTACCCTTAAATATGTGCGCAGAGGTTGTTAATGCTACTGTATATTTAATTTATAGAGGTACCTCTACTCCTTTTGGTCTTTTAGTTGTGGTATTCTAGAGGAAGCATGAAGTGGTAAGAAGGCGAGTTATTCTTTTCCTAGAACCTTTGGTTGTGAAGCATTTGCACATATAGATTTTGAAAATAGAACCATGATGGAAGCTAAGTCAAAGAAATATGTATTTTTTGGATATGGAATTGATGAATTTTTTTATAAGCTTTGGGATTTTGAAAATCATAAAATTGTAAGAAGCAGGGATGTCATATTCAATGCGAAAGTGTTGTACAAAGATATGTTGCAGCAACATGAGAAGAAATAAATAAATTATGTAGTATTGGATGATACTCTAAAAGATGATGTTCCAATAGTTCCTCATGCTTTGCAACAACCACAACAATAAATACCACACACCCCAGTGACTATTAGATAGTCAACAAGGCTAAGTAGACCTCCATAAATATTTTCTCCCTCTTTGAACTCTATTTTACTAACTGATGCTGAGGACCTGAATGTTATGATGAAGTTGTTAGCAATGAATGTTGATGATATTCTTTGCTAATTATCTAAGGTAGTTGATGAGATTTTATGTTTCATTCATGACTATGTTTGTTATTGATGTCAACATAGTACTATTTCTGTGAAGGCTAGCAAAACAATAGGCTGAGATTGAGCTAGTATAGGCATTTGGTATCAGTTGGAGAATTGTGTAGTTACATACACATTCTACAGTGAGTCTTAAGTACTTAGTAAAGTGCACAAGAAAAGTTATGAAGACAGAAACGACTTATGCGATGTTTGGTGAAGACTGTTCCAGAATAGAGCAAGTAAGAAGTGGTTATTGAGCTTCATGTTATATCTTTTAATAAGGATATAATCATGACATGCAAAGTTAGCTACAGGATGAAAATAGTTACTTGGTAATGTGATGAAGTGCATGAGGTTCATATTGCACGTGTGAAATAATTGTTGATTACTAATAGCCGATAGTAATATGTGATTATCAAAATAAGTATTTATCTTATTGAGGTCCTATTTAATTAATTGGGAAAAGCACACAACTAACTCAAGTAATTATTTTGAGGACACGATATAAAGCAAGAACATTTTCCTTGTTTGACATGGTGAAGTGTGGATTATGTTACAAGTGCGATCAAGCAAAGAAGAGTAGAGTATTTGTAAAATGTGAGTAAGCGATCCAAGGGATTATTGGATTCAAGATTGGTGATCTAATCAAGATAAAAGATTGGTCTAATTGATACGAAAAAGAAAGAGGAGAATACAAGTATAATTCATTCTATTATTCTGTAAGGAATAATATAGAGATCATTTGGATAGTGGGTTCATTGGTCTTGCCCCTAAAGCTAGTTAGATTGTGGGTCCATCTGCCTTCTACAACTCCTAACAGGGTTGGAATCTCCTAACAGGGATTCAAGGTCTCCTAACAGGGACTGATATGTACTGAATCTATTTCACAGATTCCTGATAGGGTCTATACTCTTACAAGGAACTTTTATATTAGTACATCATTTTGTGGGTACCATCCCCACCAGGGTTTTCCCTCTGATTAAGGGTTTCCCTAGTTAACATATCTAGTGTTATTGTGTATGTGTATCTTCTTATGGTTTTTGATTACATTGCTCACATGGATAAAGATTATTAAGGTTGATAAATGTTTTAATAGTTGGATAATTGATTCACCCCCCCTAATTATCTTGGTGGACTTTATATTTCTAATAGAAGCTATGTAGGTGGATACAAAGATTCAATGAGAGTCTGCAATTAAAGAAGAAATGGACTCTTTGCTGAAAAATAAGACTTGGAATTTATGCAAGTTGCCTGCAAATAAAAGAGCTTTATAGAATAAATGGGTTTACAGGTTGAAAGAAGACAATGGAGGTAAGAAAAAATTTAAAGCCAACTAGTTGTAAAAGATTTGCACAAAAAAATGTCATTTGCTTTGATGAGATATTTTCTCTTGTTGTTAAAATGACTTCTATTCATATTGTTTTAAGTACTGTGGCTACTGAAGATTTGCATTTGGAGCATCTTGATGTTAAAACAACATTTCTTCATGGTGATTTGGATGAAGATACACACACACACACACACACACACACACACACAAAAAAAAAAAAAAACACAACCATATGGATTCAAGGTCAAAAGTAAGGAGAACTTAGTGTGCAAATTGAAGAAAATTTTATATGGCTTGAAGAAAGCACCTTAGAAATGGTATATTAAATTTGACATTTTTATGCATGAGCATGGTTACATTTGGTGTCATTTTAACCATTATGTTTATTTTAAGAGGTTAGATGATGACAACCACATTATTTTATGTTTATACATTGATGATATGCTTGTAGTTGGGTCTAACATGGATCACATTAAGTTGTTAAAAGAATAGTTAGCACATTCACCCCCCCTAATTATCTTAATGGACTTTATATTTCTAACAAAAGCTATGCAGGTGGATACAAAGATTCAATGGGAGTTTACAATCAAAGAAGAAATGGACTCTTTGCTGAAAAATAAGACTTGGGATTTATGCAAGTTTCCTGCAAGTAAAACAACTTTATAGAATAAATGGGTTTATAGGTTGAAAGAAGAGGATGGAGGTAAGAGAAAATTTAAAGCCAATTAGTTGTAAAAGGATTTGCACAAAAAAATGTCATTTGTTTTGATGAGATATTTTCTCTTGTTATTAAAATGACTTATATTCATATTGTTTTAAGTATTGTGGCTATTGAAGATTTTCATTTGGAGCATCTTGATGTTAAAACAAGCTTTCTTCACAGTGATTTGGATGAAGACACACACACACACACACACACACACACACACACACACACACAATCATATGGATTCTAAGTCAAAGGTAAGGAGAACTTAGTGTGCAAATTGAAGAAAAGTTTATATGGCTGGAAGAAAGCACCTCAGAAATGGTATATTAAATTTAACAGTTTTATGCATGAGCATGGTTACATTTGGTGTCATTCTGACCATTATGTTTATTTTAAGAGGTTAGATGATGACAACCACATTATTTTATGTTTATATGTTGATGATATGCTTGTAGTTGGGTCTAACATGGATCACATTAAGGGGTTAAAAGAATAGTTAGCACATTCATTTGCTATGAAGGATTTGGGGGTAGCAAAACAAATCCTTGGCATGAAGATTTGCAGAGATAGAAAGAGGAGAAAATTGACATTGTCTCAGGTTGATTATATTGAGAAGGTGTTGCAACACTTCTTTGTGGAGAATGCTAAAGTTGTCAACACACCTTTACCTAGTCATTTAAAATTGACTAAGGAGATGTGTCCAAAGACACAAGAAGAGTAGGATAAGATGTCCAAGGTACCTTATGCTTAAGCTATAGGAAGCTTAATGTATGCTATGGTATGTTCTAGGCCAAATATTGCACGTGCAATGGGAGTTGTTACCAGGTATATGAGAGATCCAGGGATTGAGCATTGGAATGCAATCAAATAGATTTTCAAATATTTGAGAGGAACATCTAATAAGTGTTTACATTTTGGTGTCTCTACTACTAATTTACAAGGCTATGTTGACCTGATTTGGTAGGAGATATTGATACCATGCAAAGTACTACAGGTTATGTATTTACTGTTTATGGGACAATAGTGAGCTAGATTTCTTGGTTGTAGAAGGTTAATGCTTTATCCACTACGAAGGTAAAGTATGATGCTACTACAAAGACAACCAAGGAGATGATGTGCTTCAGTTCTTCATGGAAGAATTGGGACACCCACAGAAGGATAATTATTTGTTTACATATAGTCAAAGTATCATTCATCTTGTAAATAAATTTTCTCTACACTTAAAGACAAAACACATACAATTGCAACACCATTTCATTCAGTCAGTTTTGGATGATGGATAGTTAGAGTTGGAGAAGATACATATAAATGATAATCCAACATATATGTTTACCAAGGCAGTAATAAGGGAGAAGTTGAACTACTCTTCAACTTTAGTTGGTCTTCTAGACTAAACAAAATAAAAGAACAACATATTCCAAGGTGGTTTGATATTCCAGTGGGAGCGACAAGTTTAGCAGTGTTATGATCAGTCTCCAAGTGGGAGGTTATTATTGTGGAATTTGATTAGTCTCCAAGTGGGAGATTGTTGTGATATGAAGCCTAATAAAACTTGGAGGTTTATTTGACACGATTTCCCTCCAAATTATTTCTACGGACATTTGGAGGCAGCAGCCCAGGTGCGCTCCTTGTCGTAGTACAGGGTGGGGTCGAGGGGCAACACCCCTATGGAGGTTTTTGTGCATAGCGTCCCTAAAGCCAAAAATGACCCTATTATTGTAAAAGGCATCAACTTCTATTTTTTTCTTCTATTGGATGACTTATTCTAGCCCTAATTTTGCAAGTAGAAAAATCTTGTATAAAATAGCTTAGGATTAGGGATTTCATAATGTATGGTGATATTGTAGCTTCTTGTGGTGGTATTGAATTGTAAGGGATTGCAGATTGTAATCATTGGATAATAATAATATTAGACTTTTTGTTGGTGGGCGTAGCCTAGGGATTGGGTGAACCATGTTAAATCTTTGTGTCTTCTGTTCTCTTTTGTGCAATCTATTATTTTTTGATATTGGTTAAATTTGCATGTAACTGTTATTTATGTTTGTGGTTAATCCTAACACCTTGTAACATTGCAAAATGATTGTGTTTCTCTCCTTGGAATTAATGACCTTCTACTAGCCATCCCTAGCTCCACATGACAAAGGCAAATGATAGTGATCAAGTGTTTTCAAAGGTGAGAATAGTGATGACTTACAAGGTCAGTCATGGTTGTGGATTGATTGCTTCATGTGGTTTCTGTTAATCTCATTATGGTTTTGACAAAATAGTGACAAAACAATTAGTCATTATTTAGCATAGTTGGTTGGTCATCAATACAAAAAAGCCACTACTTAGGGCAAGTGCATAAATCATGGTAAGCATAAGTGTCTAGACAATACATGTCAAGTGATTTGATAGTTAGTGCCAAGCACTAGTAGGTGTTGAGCAGTCAGTGTGTGTCAAGTCACTAAGGTGCTCAGCAAAAAGAAGGTTTTGAGAAAATAATGTGTGCCGAGTGATTTAGGTATCAAGTCATTTAAAAGTTGAGTAACAACAAACATAGTTCAATTAAGGCCAATCATCAGAGGTCTATTGATGTTGAGTGTTCAATCAATGACATAGATGTTTGTAATGACACACACTTCTATGTAAACCATTTTTGGTCAAAATGAACATTATTTTTTAATATGAAGAGATAAGGGTCCAGTCATATTACACATCCCTATGAAATATATGTAGCCAATCAAATAGAAGGAAGCATTAGGCAACAATAGCAATCAACCAGAGTTGTTGATTGTGACCTAATATTGTTCTCCAGATGCCTATTTGAAGAATAAACGCTAAGGGGGAGTTATCATGATGTGAAGAGAAGTATCACATGCGAAGGTGAGAAGGCATTCATGATGGAACAAAATGCTTTAGCATTGTAGAACTAGTTGATCAGAACAAGTCAATTGAGAATTCAAGTAGTGAGAGGTCAGAGAAGATATATTGGATCAGGAGGATCAATATACAAACTGTAAAGAGGAGATATGTTTTCTAGTAGAGAAGTGCTAACCAAAGGATTAGGTAGTGAATCATTTTGACAGGTGATATAGGTTAAATCTCTTAGCAGAGTAGTCTTAATAGACTTCTGTAAATCTCCTAACAGAATGCTTACTTAGTTGTGAGTTTAAATCCTTTAGTTAAGGCGAGACCTAATAGTCTTGTAAGCCTTTAACAGTGCATACTTTTGATAGGGTAGATCATATCTTATGGTCAAACATTGTAACCTTAACTGGTTAACTTTATTATTGCAATAGTGAAGATTTATGGGTGTCATCCCCACGCCAATTTTACCTTTGAGTTGGAGGGTTTCTAGATAACCAAATTTTTTTGTGTTAAGTGTTGATTTACATTATGCTATGATGTGATGCATGCTTGCATATCTTAGTTTACATGTTAAGTTATGAGATGGATGAATGGTGAAATGTTTTTTTGGTAAACATTTTAAGTATTGATTCACCCCCCTCTGAAAACTTAGTTTCCCATTTATATTTCCAACAATTGGTATCAGAGCTTTGTTCTCTAGAAAGGAAAGTTTGACAACTTTGGAGGTAAGATCTTGAAGATGGAAGTCTACAAATTGGGAAAGACTATTGAGAGCCAAAAGATTGAAATACAACCTGCCTTACATTAACTTAAGGAGGCAAGAGATGAACTACAACATTCATTAAAAAGAAGAAAGGAATTGGCCATTCAACAAAATGACACACAATATCGAGAAGAAGACACTACAGGATTATTTGAGGATAGGAACTCAGAAGAGTTTGATGCAGCAATTGTAGATCTAATGGAAAAGAACAATCCCTAAATGAAGAAGTCGGGAATCTAAAAAAGGAGCAAGAATCTCAATCAATAATGTTGCATGGGATATCTAAAATGAAAAAGAAAGTTGAAGAAGATAAAGTCATGATTGAAGAAGAAAAGAGATAATCGGAAAACAAAATTGAGAAGAAGTCATCAGATGTGCAAAAGATTACAAACACACAACATGATTTGATGAATCACCTTGTGCTTGCAAATCAAGAATTTGAATAAAAAAGACATTGAGATTGCAACTTTGAAATCATAGAATGACCTACTACAAAATGAATTGAAAACAAAAAAGGAATGCATTAAAAGATTCAATATGCCTAGTGAAGCCATAAAGTACTTTGAAAAGTTGATGAGTACACCAAGAACAAATGATGATACTACTGGATTGGGATATTCTACCACTCAGAAAGGAGAATCATCTAAAAGTGGTGAACAAACGAGTGACAAGGGAAAGAACAAAAAACCTACTTGTCATCATTATGGCAGAATAGGTCACATAATAAATGTCTATAGGAGTAACACTAGAAATCAAAACCCTAAGCAGAAATATGAGGGAGACTACCATAATTGCAAGAAGCAAGGACATCAAGCACATGAATGCAGGACAAAGACCATCAACACTCAAAGATTTGAAGGATGCTTTTATAACTATCAAAAGTATGGACACAAAGCATATGAATGTAGATCCAAACCTAAGTGGATATCAAACAAGCAAACAAAGGTATGTCATCATGGAAACTCTTACAAATAGGATTACAATACAAGATATAGTTGTCACTGTCATGGAGAATACAATTACAACAAATGGTTGAATGAGATTGTATGTTTTAGTTGTCTCAAAACTAGTCATGTAAGCAAAAACTACCCAACTCAGCCACCTGCACTGAGCAGTGAATTCAACAAAGGTAAAGGAAAGGTAGATGTTGAAAAAGTAAAGATGTGGATGAACAAGACATGGAGAAAGAAGGAATATTGTAGCACATCAAGTCCAGATGAGGTCACTTTATCTAATGGATCGGTGATCACATCACCCCCAACTAGGCAATCAAAGGTAACTGACATCTGAAATGATATTTTTTTTTATCAATTCCAAGCATTGAATTAATGAAAAATATTTATCAACATGTATTATGATGCAATGAAGTGATTAGGAGATAGAGATAATCCATCATTATGTTGTTTTCTATATTGTTGCTAAGTATTGGAAGGATTGCAATAACTGTTGAGTAGATATCGTAGTGATTGTCAAGTTAGCTATGATGATCGAGCATATTAAAAATCTTATAGTGACCAAGCTCACAATTGTATATGCACCAAGCATTAAATGCAAGGTTTTAAGGCTATATACTCAATTTTTTTTGAGTCATTTGCATTTACCAGAAGATCAAAGAGAAAAAAGGAAATTTGAGAAAGAGATTCCAATGACTGCATGCTAGATTCAACTGGTACACGAGGTTTTACATCAAATTGAAGGGTATTTCACTTGTGTCGAGTTACATTGTGTTGCATTTTGCAAACCTTGGCAAGTGAAAATGGGAGTGAGTTCATCCACAAGAGTTAAGAAAGAAGGTAAAGAGATTACTAATATTCAATTGATTAGTAATGATGTTCAACAGCCTCCATTTTGTTCTATTCTTGATATTGCATACAAAGGAGATCCATCTGGTGCATTGTCAACGATTCTGTCAAAGGTTTTAATGATTCATGATATTAGATGTTGCTATATGTGCAAGATGAGAGAAACCTATCAAAGGTTGTGTGAAAATGAAGTTTTGAAGGAAGAATACAAAGTCGTAGAATAGAAATTGTCAACGTGTGCTCTAGACTTTCCGCAGGTATTCAAGATAAAGTGGATCAAGATTCTATTGAGCAGAATTCATGACAATTAGCTATGGTTAGAGAATGGACCTATCAGAATATTAAAGAGAATCATTCATAGGGTAACATGGTATATCCTACTCTTGACAGACCCAAGACATTGAGGCATGATGCAAAGGAAATAATTGAGAATAATACTGGAGCCTTATGGAACAAGAGGGGAATATCAATTGATACAATTATAGACCCTATCATTGCATTTTCAATGTGTGTGATAAAATATAGATTTTACCAGTCAGGCTGATTCAACAGTGTTCCATGCATTGTCGTTGACCTAGGTTACAAATTTGTAAACAAAGATCATACATATGACCTAGCCAAGCTACATCTTCAACAACTGTCAGAAAACATAGAAGCTATCAAAAAATAAAATAAATATTTATGTAAGTTTGACTCACTCATTATTTATATATTCTTTTATGTACAAAACACATTTCCTACATTTTGCAAGGTGGTATGGAAGACCCGTCAGTCTATTACCCAATAGATAGGTGAATTCATTGAGCAAGTAAGAGAGAGTTTTGATTTAGTTATGGCTACTTATTTTAAATATTTTAAGAGATCTATGAAGCAAAGATCAAAAATTCATGTATTTCTAGTGGAGCAACATTATAATGATGTTTGTTTCCTAGTAGATGTTGACTATACATATGTTTAGGCAACTATTCCAAGGGTTAGATGGACGAGTCCATTACCTTGTGAGATAAATGTTGATGAGACATTTATAGCCATCACTGCACTATTGGCTGAAGAAATTAACAAGGATGCTACATCATTCGACAACTATGATGAAGCTAAGTCAAGGATTACTATAAACTTGCAAACTATCACCATCATCAAGAAGAAAACAAAATGGTGAAGAAACTAAAAGAGAAGTTTGGTGAAGGCAGATAAGAAGAAGAAGAAGTTGAAGAAGAAGGTCGAGGACCCCTACAAATTACACAAGGACAAGGTGAAGATTAATCTTTAGAGGATGAAGAGGAAGCCAAGCAAGAACCCAAATAAATGTTAGAAATAGATAATACTGAGACGGGGGTGGGGGATGGGGTGAATCAATATTATACAAACTTTTTCCCACAACTGAATATTGTTAATTACTTTATAACTTGCATATGAAAGTAAACAAACAATATTTAATAGTAAATATAACCATGCAAACATTGATCTTATAACACCATTATTTGTTAACTATGGAAACCTTGGCCAAGGGAAAACCTTGGTGGGGATGATACCCACTAGATGATTCACTAAACAATAGGATCCTGCTAAGGATATTGACCTTGTGATGCAGGAGCATCCAGAGGTATACGGGCAATCCTGTGTAACTCAAAAAAAAAAAAGTACTTAGACTTAGTTTCTGTTTCATGTGTTTTCATTTTTGGATACCCACTTGGGTTAAATAAAGGTTCCAACTCTGACAGTTCCACTACTAGTGTTCTGGGTTAGAATTTTTAATCACCTTGGGATACATGTAAATGCAAGAAAAATAGGAGTATGTAATTGAGCCATCATTTTGGTAAACTAGAGGGTGTAAATTGGCCAAATAAATGTAATTGTAATTTAGAGCATTCTAGAAAAAGATTCAGGTCAAAAGGCCCCACGGTTTGAAAGTTATCGCAATTTTTCGATTTCTGAAGACATCCTAAGAATGCTTTGAAGTCAGGTTAGGGGCATTAAATGACCTCAAACAGGGCCAAAAAATGAGGGATGAGAAAATCTGGTCCATAGGGCTATAGAGAGCTTTGAGAGCTTTCCAAAAATGTAAACAGTTCGTCAATCAGAGCTATAGTTCAAAAGTTATGCCTCCCGAAAGTTCGATTACCATTTCTGGATTCTTCTAATTTTGTGTCGACTTCTAATGCGACTTCTAGAGCCTTCTATTTGATCGGTGGATTCCTACTAGCACTTTCTAGAATGTATTTCTAATCCTTAACCCTCTGGGGTCTATTTAAAAACATTTATGGCATTGTAAAAGGCAGTTCGGAGTGGAGTTTGAGAGAAGGCACTGGGAGAAGAATTTATCTCCAGATTTATGCTATTGTAAGCCCATAGGGCATGTTTTGAAGTCCATTTTCTCTGTACTGAATGTATTAGCTTATTTACAAAGTTAATAAAATTTTCCCTTTCCTGCTGTGTCCATTCTGTGCTTGGGTTGTGTCCCCATCAAGTGGTATCAGAGCTGATTTTCCTGAGTGTGTAGATAGAGCGCTGACTGTGAGGCAGTTTGCACCAGGACTGTGTGGTTGTGGGTTTGAGTTAAAAAGATGCCTCTACCAAGAGAGCATGGTGGAAGGGCTGAAGCTATTAATCCTGAGGAGGTTAGAGCCCTCCAAAGGTAGGTACAAGCATTGCAAGAGGAGCTCTGTAGAGGAACAAATGTTACTGCAGGTGACGAAAGTGAGGACGATAATGAAGAAGAAGAAATTGGACCAGAAGGGGAATTTGACGGGGAAGTTTTGAATTAGGCAGAGGAAAGGCTTTTTAGGGCCATTAATCAGTTTGGTAAAAGACCTACAATTGATGTGGGTGTATTTTTAGGAAATTTGAAACTAGATGAGTTGATCGATTGGATCAATGAACTAGAAGAATACTTTGAGTATGAGGATATCAGAGATCCAGATAGGGTTAAGTTTGCAAAGGCCAAACTAAAAGGACATGCCAAAATCTGGTGGTAAGAGGTTCAATTGGAAAGAAATAGAAGAGGAAAGGATAAGATCACAAGGTGGGATCACATGGTGGACAAACTAAAGAAGTAGTTCATTCCTGTTGACTACGAGCTTGATTTGTTTAAGAAGATGCATGGGTTAAAGCAAGCAGAAAAATCAATCCAAGAATATATAGAGGAGTTTTACTGACTTCTGATTAGAGCAGGGCATGCAAAAGCAAATAAGGAGAAGGTTGCTCATTATATCAGTGGGTTGCGACCTAGCATCCAAGAGGAATTAAGTCTGGTAAGAATGACCAGTGTTGAAGAGGCATATCAGTTTGCCCTATGAGTTGAAGAGAAGCTAAATAAGAGGTTTGAAGGGAGACAAAGAGGGCGCAGTCAAGGAGGAAGGGGTAGTGGTGGGTCCTCTGGAGGCCGAAATGAAACCCAAAAGAAAAATGAAGATGTGGGTACTAGCAGGAACCAGAGGAACGAGGGTTTCAACTGCTCCCGTGACCAAGACTTTGGAAATCAAAGAGGAAGAGGTAGAGGACATGGAAAAGGAAGAGGAGGCTTCCATGGTACCTATTTCCATTGCAATGAAGAAGGTCATCGTGCCTTTGAATGCCCTCAACGATAGGGAAGGACAGATAGGAGAGCTGAGGGTCAAGCTAGGATTGCTCATGTGGATGCAGATGCACAATCATCACATTTAGAGGATGCAGAAAGAGGAGAGACTTTAGTAAATGAAAGGGTCCTACTAAGTGGTGAGATTGAACCCGAACAAAGGAGGAGTTTATTTTGTACCAGGTGCAAGTGTGAGGATAAATTTTGTGATGTGATCATTGATGGTGGTAGCACTGATAACTTGGTATCAGAGGAGATGGTCTCTAAACTAAAGCTCAAGAGGGAGAAACACCCCCAACCCTATCAGATTGCTTGGGTGAAAGATGATCATAAGGTCCTAGTAAGTGAACAATGTTTAGTGAAATTCAAAATTGGGAGTTACCATGATGAAGTTCTTTGTGATGTTATTCCAATGGATGTTTGCCATCTATTATTGGGTAGACCGTGGCAGTTTGATAGGCATGCAGTACATGATTGTCATGCAAAAACATACTCTCTAACAAAGGATGGAGTTCGCCACAAATTGAAGCCCATAAAAAGGGAAGCTAAAAAGATATGTAGTAGTGTTAGGATTTGTCTTGTTGATGGAAGGAAGTTTTTAGATGGCATGAAACATCAACGTATGTGCTATGCTTTGATTCGTAGGAAAGATAAAGAAGGTAGTAGTGAAATACCACTTGAAGTTTCAGATTTACTAGGTGAGTTTGGAGATATCATCTCTGATAATGTTCCAGAAGGATTTCCACCGGTAAGGCAAATCAGTCATCAGATAGATTTAATTCCAGGAGCTAGTTTGCCTAACAAAGCTGCTCACAGGATGACTCCTACTAAAACTGAGGAGCTAAATAGACAGGTTTAGGAACTATTGAGGAAGGGCTTGATTCGGGAGAGCCTGAGTCCATGTGCAGTACCTGCAGTACTAGCACCAAAGAAGGATGGAGAGTGGAGGATGTGTACAAAATCTTGAGCTATAAATAAGATAACCATCAAGTATCGATTTCCTTTGCCAAGAATGGATGATCTTATGGACTGCTTGAGTGGAGCTTAGTACTTCACAAAGATAGATCTCAAGAGTGGCTATCATCAGATACGGATTCGAGAAGGAGATGAGTGGAAAACAACCTTCAAGACCAAGGAGGGTCTTTATGAGTGGTTAGTCATGCCCTTTGGATTGACGAACTCCCCAAGCACCTTCATGCGGCTTATGAATGAGGTACTTAAAAAGTTCTTGGGAAAATTTGTTATTGTCTATTTGGATGATATTTTAATTTTCAGCAAGACTTTGGAAGAACATTTATTGCATATTCATAGTGTCCTTGAAAGGTTAAGGGAAGAGAAATTGTTAATTAATCTGAAGAAGTGTATCTTTGCAAAAAGGGAGTTAGTCTACTTGGGGTTTGTTATATCACCTGAAGGTCTCAAAATGGATCCAGAGAAGGTAAAAGCCATCTTGGAATGGCCTAATCCAAGGTCTGCTACTGAGGTAAGATCATTTCATGATCTGGTTAGTTTTTATAGGAAGTTCATTAAGAATTTCAGTGGCATATGTGCACCCCTGATGACACAGTAAGAGGGGATAGAAAAGAGTTCAATTGGACCGCAACAGCTGCGAGAAGGTTTGAATTGTTGAAGAAGGTGACAGAACAACCTGTGTTCACACTTCTAGATTTGAGAAAGGTGTTCCAGGTGGATTGTGATGCTAGTGGAAAGGCTATTGGGGTTGTATTAAGCCAAGAAGGTAAGCCTATTGCATATTTTAGTGAAAAATTGAATGATGCAAAAAAATTTTTTTTGTTTATGATCAAGAGTTCTATGCAATAGTTTGGGCCTTAAAGAAATGGAGGCATTATTTATTGCCAAAGGAATTTGTTTTGTATACTGATCATCAGGCATTACAGTACTTAAATAACCAAGGTAAATTGAATAAGAGGCATATAAAGTGGGTAGAGTTCTTGCAGAGCTATACATTTGTGTTGAAGCATAGAAGTGGAAAATCTAACAAGGTTGCAGATGCACTAAGTAGGAGACAGTTGTTGCTTACAGTAATGCAGGTTGGAGTAGTTGGGTTTGATGAACTCAAGAATTTGTACCCTAAGGATCCTGATTTTGCTTAAGCATGGAAAGCTTGTAAAGAACCTATTGTTGTAGATAGAACTAAGTGGTTAGACTATCTGATTCAGGATGGTATGTTATTCAAGGGCAGTCAATTATGCATTCCAAGGAGTTCCATGAGGGAAAATTTGATTAAGGAGAAACACAGTGGAGGGATGGCAGGACATTTTGGTTGAGATAAGACCATTGCCATTCTTAGAGAACATTATTTTTGGCCTCTGATTTCACAAGATGTGAAAAAGTTTGTATAGAGTTGTCAGATTTGTCAAGTTGCCAAGGGATTTAGTCACAATACTGGACTATACACTACTACATTTAACATCCTTTTTTGACCAAAAATTTCGACCATCAACTAAATAAATTTAGGGTGGTTGAAATGTAAAGGCAAAAATTTCATTTTTTTTACATATAAGACCCGTGTTGGTCGAAATTTCGACCAACACAGGGCTTATACATCTGCAAAGTTCAAAAAATATTTGCCCAATTACATTTTTCGCGCTTGATTTCATTTGACATTTTTGGAGCATTTTCGCATGGTTATCTCTGCATTTTTGCATGGTTTTCTCTGAGCCCAGTTTTGTTTCAGGTTTTCTCCACCCACTTGATTAATGACACCTGCTAGCGCTGGGAATAATATGAAAGGGGGCCCTGCATTTGCATCAATATAGGGGGGGCGGAATAGTAGTTCGAAACTCTCGATATTGTCTTTCTTTCATTCTTCTTGATGTGCTCGACTTCAAAAGCTGTTCCATTCACGACCTCCAATCACACCTGCATCTCCGGTGGTCAAGGAGAGGGATTTCTCTTCGAGCATATTTCCATAGGTACATGTGTTTTTTTGTTGTAGGTTTTTATGATAATATTGAAGATGGAAGTGAATACTATTACTATCATTATTATTTTTTATGCCAAAGTTCAACCATTGTTGTGTAATATAAATGGGAGAGTCTCTACTCAAGTGTTTTTTCTCAGTGATGTTTTGATGATAAGTGTTAAAAAGAGTCTAGTTGCAAAAAGAATGTAATGTATTTGTTGTTTCATTTTATTGAAAGTGTGTAGATGCAGATTTATCATTTGGAATGTTGGTCTATTGTAACAACTATTATACTTTTTGTTATAGTAATGAAAGAAAAGAAAGGAAATGTATATGCAGAAGCTGTAGTTGTAAAAGCTTAGAAGAAATAATAATGATAAATTTTTTGTTTTATAAATATAGTTGTGTTGGTATCATATTTTTCTTGTATTTTTGTTTTAATAATACATAATTATATTGTATCATTTAGACAACAGTTTCATATTAAAAAAAAGAACAAAAAGAAAAAAAAATTGAGTATGTTTCTCTCTTCAACTCTAGAACATTCAACTTAAACATCAACACATAAAGATAATAATTTGAAATCTGGTGTGTTTAGTGCTTGGAGTTGTACCCTCAATACCTAGGCCATGTGAGCTATAAAACATGATATTCATGTGATTCTATGTTAGATGATGATGATGATAATGAATAATCACCATCTACTACTAGCTCATGTAGTGATAAAAGGTCTTCAATGCACCTCTAACTACAATTATGCCATGGAAAACTTGCGATAGAGATAACTCCTCAAACTAATAGACTATCATGGAAATTTTTTGATGAAGATGACACTTAAAAATACTGGACTATCTTCAAAAACTTATGATGAAGATGGCACCTAAATTTACTAGACTATAATTGAATTGATGTACTTTGGATCCTTCACCGAAAGTCTTTGTCATTTTGTTAGAAGATGATTTATCTTCTAGTTCAACCAAAAGAATCTCTCTCCTATATTTCAACATTACGTTTAATTGTTGCATTGCAATTAGGTCTTCCTACAAGGGTTTCCATTTGGATGAATAACAAACTCGTTGGTGTTTTAAAACTACTAAGCAACAAAATGCTTAATACCAAGATGACAATACTCACACAGTCTAAAGACTAGCCAATTCTTATTATCAATTGTATGTGCACACCATTTGGGCCAAACTTCTACAAAACCAAGGGTGGTTTTCTACTCTTTTGGCTCTGCAAAACCAGGGTGGGTATACCCAGGGATGATACAAGACTGGGAAAACTGTATGAGAATTATCTTAGTTTCATTCTAATTCTCATCTAAAATTCTCCAATACATGTACAATTCTTGATACTTTAATAAACACATCCCATATAATAGATATGGCCAAAAATCTTCTATAGGTATGTAGATGTTCTCAGCAATAATGGCTAACTAAAGCTAAAACATTCCATGCAAACAAGTAGAGGCCAACTTTGAAGATCTACAGGAAATAAAAGTAAAGTTGATTATAGTTCTACATTTTGACAATCATGTGTGACACATTTCTCTTTCAGCTGGATTAAATTTGATCAGTGCCTAATCCATTGCGGTTCAGAGTCTACTACAAATCTCTAGATCTAATTTGTTGCCTTACAACAATTTTTATTAGCAATTCTTATAAAAAATTGTCATTCAAAATCCTTTCCACTACTGCAACAACCTTATCAAATTCATCAAAGCTTTTACTTAATCCATTGAATTAACAACCATGATAAACAGATATACAACCTAATTAAACTGCATTCAATTGCACAAGCCCTTACTTATACAACATCAAGATAACCAAGTAATCAAAAGGAGACAAAGTTTAGAAAGAATTGATATGGGGACAGTTCATAATTTGTATTCATTTTCCTTGAAAATTGTATACAATTTACAATAGACTCAGAATGACCTTCAGAAAGAAACACAAATAATTCTATATTCATGTATTCTCAAGATCTGACAGAGAAAATACATCACGAATTTTTTCTCAAAAATGGTGGACCAAAAACAAACTAAGTGTATCACTTAGCAAATAGAATTCAAACCTTTTCTCTTGCCCTGGAATTTCACTTATATAGTGTGAAATGCAACAAGCTTCAGGCTAAGAGAAACTGACAGGTGTCTTTTAAAAGGAATATCTACATACACCTATCACAAAATGACAAAACTATGGGTAACAGAGAATATTGAAATCAAATCATTCCTTTCGGTGGGTCAGCTTCTGTTACATGTTCTGATGTTGCTGAGTTGGCTATTGATCTGATTCATCTTCATATGTAACTACTAAATTAGCCAACGATGAAGCTTGTTCTGATGAGGGCACATTAACCTCCACCTGCAGGCTTCCACCACCTTCATTCTGCATGGTAAGGACAACTTCTACCTTTTCCTTTTCTTTAATTATATTGGAGTCTTGTGGTCCTGGTTCTGCAACTAAAAGTGACAGGTTTTTCTTGTCTTCTTCTGATTGGGTTTGAGTAGTGATGGTATCAATGATTTGGACTTCCTCACCCTGCACCTCATCACTGTCAATTTCATCTACATCAAACTATTCACTAGAAGGCATTTCTGCCATCCACCTGTCAAATAATGTGTCATCTGGCCAATTGAATTGCAAAATATCCTTCCGTTTCTTTATTATATAATCGGCCTCATTATCAATATCAACAAATTCCTATTTTAAAGAATCAAAGAATATTTTGGCTTTCACCATTTCTTCTGTTGTGGTGGCCCACCGTGCATGCCCTGTTTCAATTATGACTTGATTCATTCTTAAACAAAATAAATCATCAAGTTCCTTCACCCATTCCTCTTTTCTTTTCAAACTATTTTTCTTATCTAGGGCATGAGGAAATAATCTAATCAATCTAATCAATCTAATCACAAGAATTATTTATAACAGATAGACATAATAAGGTTATTGCTTTCTCCCTTCTCACCCATTTGTTCACAATAGGCTTTAGAGCCTCATCATCTGCTTTTAACTCCTCCCAGATGCTAATCACCCTAGCCAATTGATCATGGATTAGTGGCCATTCAACCTTGTCTCCTAGATATCTAAGAGCTGTTCTTAGTTTATCTTCATATTTAGATTCTAGCTCTACATGTAAAGCCCACAGTTTACTCTTTTCTTCTTCAAAATCCTCAGCAGTGTAATACTGTGGCCCTTGGGGTGTGTCTAGTATTTCAATGAGGGGGGTAGATTTGAAAGGTTCAACAGGGGGGCGAGGGTATGTTATTTTAGGCCTGGTGGATTTTCCCAGTAGCTTGTTCTCAAGCTCAACTCTCCTTTTTACCTCTTTATTGTAGGCATCCACAACTGCCTCATATTTACTTTGTAATTCAAACATTTCCTTTTCCTCCCTTTTAGGAGTAGCCAAGGCAAACTGAGAATAATCCACATTCATGTGGGCTGCCTGTACGTGTGAGGTATCAGCAACTCTCCTCACAATAATATTCCCTATCAGTCCTGAACCATCAGGCTGTGCTGATACAATCCTGGATCCTCTTCTTAATGACCACATAACAAGAGCAGCTTGATCATCACTAAAAGCAGTCCCTGCAAATTCCTTTTTATTTGGGTCTTATAACTCCAGTCTATTAGAAACAGAATTGAAAACCAATGCATCTGCAATATCCCAATTAGGCAACAATAGTACGTTAGAAGTTTTTACCATTTGCCTTCCCTCCTCAGGGGTAATGTTTTGGAATTCTTGCATCATTTTCTTCTTTATTTGGTTTTGGATGGAGGCTTCATCCATTTCTGGATGCTCTGTTTTCATGTGCTTACATCTTTCCTCAAAATTGTGGATGTTTGCCCTCCAAGCAAATTGATGGAAAGCCCTAGACCTTACAAAACTGTCATCTGACAAAAATTGCTGGCTGGCTTGTTCCAAAATAGGGTCCAATTCCCTTCCCTTAAAATTAGCTACAGTCAGCTCGAGGCTTGGCACAGGAGGTTCCTAGGGTTTCCCTTCATCGATCTCTGCTTGAGTGACAAAAACTCCCCCTTGTGATCCAATTTGTTCAATTTTCTCAATAGTGAGCTGCTCCTCCCCAGTTCTCAAAGGGATCTGTGAAGGTGAATACTCCTCAACATGAGAATCCTCTTCTCTGATTATTTTCCTCCTCTTAGGGGAGGGCTCAGTAGGCCTCTCTTCCAAAACCCTACTAGTGGACTCAATTATTTGTTTGCCTTTGTCCACTATATTCTTTTTATTTTGAACAATAGTATATCCCGACCTTTTTTGGATAGTTAATTGACCTGCCCTTATATTGGGAGTAAAACCCAATCTTCCCATTACTTCCCTGGCCTTATCCAAATAGAACCTAATAAAGAATTGCTTCTTTTCATTCATTGCCTCTATTATTTCAGGAAAATTATTCATAAGTTTTCTCATCTTATCTACATTTGTAACTACATCTTCCAAAGGACTATAATCTGCATCAAAACAATGAATGAAATCCAAAATTTTAGAAAAGACTTTTCACTTTTCTTTCCTAGTCTCTTGCTCCAGCAAGGAATACTCATTCCTTATTAAGTCTTAAGGAAAATAAAATTCATGCTCAATTTTATCAAGCTTAATTCTTTGCCTCAGAGCCAAATGATAAAATCCTTCAGAATCACAAAAACGAGGATGGGAAGTGGCCATCTTATAAGGATTCAAAATCTTGTGCAGAGAAAGCCAACCTCCTTTTGTGATTACAAAATGATGAGCCACTGTGCAAGTAGGAAAAATTGACCCCTTTTGTCTTTTCAATAGAAGGGCTTCCTCCACTCCTCCTAATTGCCACAATATCTCAGCAACTCCTACCTTCAAAGGCACTTGGTAGGGTAGTATGTGAGGGCTTCCTTTAAAACCATATATTCTAAATACAGTAGAAACAAAATATGGAATGCCATCTCCCCAATTATGTGAAACTTTCAAGCCACTTAGGTTGTTCATAGGCCTAATGAGATTCATTAATGCTTTGGGGATTCTGGGATTGTCCCTTAATAGGAGGCATCTCAGCTTTGAAGTGAAATACCTATCAAACCTGACAAAACTGGCATTCTCTGCATCCCAAGTCATATATGCACTCCACAATTAAACTGGTAATGCTTCCCCACTCTCTTCTCTGTCTAATTCCATTTCTTTACTAAAATATGTTACTCCCTTGAATAAGAACATGTGCATTAACAGAGAATAATGGCCAAAAGTTTTTTCCACCTTACCCTTAGCAATTCCAATCAGTCCAATGTGAATCTCCTCAGCTAAGTAAGAAGCAAAATCAAAAATTATATCCACACCAAAAGAGGAAATCTGAGTAATCATATACATAAAATCCATAGGCATGAACTCTTCTTCATCTCTCTCAAAAACTTTACACAAGGACCTATATATTTCTATAGCCCTAGAATTGAAGTATGCCCTTTTGAAAGGCTCGGTGGAGGATGCTGTTATTGCTGGTAGTGTTCCAATTCTACCTATGTGTGCGCTCAATGCTCCTTGCCTAACTGCATCTCTCTTAGACATATACTCATTTTCTAACCCTTTCAAATCAATGGACACATGATAATCAGTGACAGGCCCTAAATTGAAAACTTCCCTAATCTCCTCTGCACTGATTGTAATCAAGATTTCACCATCAGTTCTCCTCACTACCCTAAGGGCTTGGTCGTAATTATTAGCTACAGCTTCCAAAAGATCATAATCCATGAAAACACTGGGAACCATCATTTTCCCTAGACCAAAATTCTAGATGTTGGCATGTGGGGCAAAAAGGTTCCTCTTTGAAAACTATTTTTTGAATAAAACAAGACCAGTCTGTGAAGTTGTTGCATCCCTAACCCAGTTTCCTTTGTCATACAGCCCATCTGCTATTTTCAGCCTAGGGTTTAATGAAGTTAGCCTCTTAACTTCTATAGTTTCAACAGTGGAAGAAGGGAACAGTTCAAGCAAATCATCGTGGACATTCCTATCCAAATAGTTCTCTTGACCAGAAAATGCTTTCTGTTTTGGAGCCATTTTAATTAACTCTCGAAGGAATTGAAATAGCAGGAGGATTATAATGCAAGTACTTACTTTGAATTTTGCTCTAGTTCTTCTCAGTGTTATTGCAATCTTTCTGCGAACAAACTACTTCACAATCTTATCGAATCCAGCACGATCTTCTCAACAACTGTTTCTGCTTAGAAATGCTCTGAATCTTTGTTCGAGTACAGTGGAATTAAGAAAATCTTTTGTGTTATACTCTATTTTTCTTCACACATGAAGCTTTCATCTCTCATAAATGCACAGGGTGGCATCACCTTCTATATTCAAATTTACACCGTGGATTTTAAAAAAATCCTACTATCCAGGGATGCAAGCAAAGACGACTCATGTTCCTCTTGACAAGCTGGCAGTCAACCCAATAAAAATTTTCCATGTGTACCTTTCCTTCATTGTTGGCACCTCTGAACTGGACCCACAGAACTCTAAGGACACGTGTCACTTAGGCACTATCTCGCTATACATAAAGAGTGAGCACCTTGCCATAGCGAGATAGCACTCGTCATTGATCCTGATTTGATCACGCAGATGACATTTGATGCATTGCTCAAAAGAAATATGGTGGGCCCCTTCACCATGTCACTATTCGTAACCTTCGTGCAACTCGCCATAGCAAGATAGCGACGATCATGGATCTGAGATAGATTTGACGATTAGTCTTTCATATATTTTGTGAACAGGGTGTGGGTCCAATCATTGATGACGTGATGAAATCCTGGCTATATTACCTGCTGCTTGGGGCCCATATTTGTTTATTTCTCAGCCAGGCACTATGTTGCTAACGGCGAGAAGAACAAGTTCCTGATAGCGACATAGCGAATCTCGATGTCTTTGCTTTTCTCGACGTATACGTGTAGCCCATTAGACGCCAGCGTGTTCCAAAGCTTTATAATTGATATCTGATGGAGTACTATCTGGGACCCACTTACTTTGAAAAGTTGCCACAGTACTACTTTCCGTTGAGGCGCTATGTCGCTAACGGTGAGAGACACCAATTCTCCGATAGCGACATAGCGATTTTTGGTGACTCATCAAAATTTAGGGTCAGAAAGATAAAGGTGAGTGAAGTCATAACTACCCTCGTTAATGTATCTGACACATAATAAAACAACACGTGCACCACAGCCTGAAAAAACTTATGATCATCAAAAAATTTAAAAGTGACTGCCGACCATTATTTTTGGTGAAGGCGTCATGTTGCTAACGGCGAAGTGCCCAATTTCTCCGATAGAGACAAAGCGACTAATCGAAAAAGCTAAGATTTCTGTTGACGCCTTTTGTACCTCAATGTTGTAATTCCTTTTCAAGTTCTGACATGTCTGTTGTAAACGTGATGAAATATCTCTGAAACAATACAATCTCTGGTCATCGTATTTCCACTTGACGGTACCGCTTTTCAACTTAGCGGTGGTCGCTATGTCGCTAAGGGTAAAATACTTGTATCTTTTCATAGCGAGATAGCGATTACTGTAGATCTTTTAGGGATCGGGCGGTCAGAAACACAAAAGAAAAGATGTGACTCAGGGCGCGAAAAGTTTGAAAAGGATGGGAATCTTCGCATATTTTTAGTTTCGCGCCCAAAAAATTTAAAAGAAAACAATACCTAGGGTTTCGACAAAAAATTGCTTCAAAGACCTACAAAATATGACTTGGCTAGAAACCCTATTCACCATAGGTGGATCCCAATCTGAATTCTTCTATACCTTGGACAAAGGAATTCGATTATGCAAAAATTCAGACCAACAAAACTATCATGGAAAAATTGTGACAAAGATGCCACCTGCAACTATTAGACTATCATAGAAAAATTGTGATGAAGATGACATTAAAAACTATTGGACTATCATGTGTACAAGTCACAAAATGATTCCAACATATGAAATTAAGTGTACTACATAAGATAGTGATGACTAAATTTCCATGCCCTCTGAATTTGGTGGTTGTAAGATTTATACCAATTTCATTTGTGGGATACACACTCAATTCCTGAGTGCGGATGTTTCAATTCCTTAGTGTCAAAACTTGAATATATTTCATGCTTATCATTTCCTCTAGCAATTCTTACATAAAACATCATTAAAATAATTGTTCCCTTTGACAGCGTCAAAGAGTGTATATATACAATATTTTTGAAGTTGTTTTGTGCTAAATGAACCTTTTGTGATCAAGTCTTGTAAATATCTTGGTTGGCACAACTGCAGATTTCTTACTGGCTTTGTACTAGTACCCAAGATTAACATTGATGACATTAGTAGAATTCCAAGTTTTGCTCTTGCATTCCTATTAATTGTACTTGATTGTCGAATATGTTAAAGAAGAAACAAATGCCAGTTAATTTACAGACTATAACTGACCTGAATTGCTTGATGTATTTTTTAAATGTTGAGATGCATATACTAAGAATTTTTTGTTGCTTCAGGCCAAGCCACAGCTGACAGATAGATCAAAGCTTCCAACTATTATGGATCCTGTGATTAAAGAGTTGCTGAACTTGAAATATCTTCAGCAAGTAGTTGCATGCAAAATATTTCTTTTGAAGGGAAATGACATTATTTTTAAAAATACATTCAGTTTATACAATTTTACTCATGTTTTGGTGGATAAAAACTTAACATTCTTCCACATTTCTTGCCCATTTTATTGCATATTTGAAATAAGACATAATCTTGCCATTTTCCAATAGCTAAATGTCTTTAACTGCGATTGAAATTTGGCATAAAATGTATTTTTTAGGTTAGATTGTCAACTAGTTCTGGTTGATCGCCATTTGAAAATTAGAGGTGCTAATCCTTTCATTGAAGATAAAATTTATAGTGCACTACATATCATCACACTTACCCAAAGAAGTTGAGCCAAACATTTGATTATCTAGATTGAAAGTCATTGTCCACTTCATAATCTTAGCAAGAAGAACACCATAAGTGCTTGTGAACCAAGTATTTATGATGAAGCAAGAAGGAAAGAAAAATGAAAAAATGTATTGAGTCGAAAGATAGACATTAGAAAGAAAGCCATTGATTATAAAAGGTATTAAGATCAAGTTTAAAAATAATGTTTTAATTGACAAGCACAAAGCAAGATTAGTAGCTAAAGAGCAACAAATTTTCCTTGTACATCTGTGCACTATGTCCATGATTCCATGTTTGGTCCTTAGCCTCTTTGCAATAACCACATGATCGATGATTGCCAAATAGTGCCAACATACTATGTGGAAAGGCCTTTTCTAGATCATATTTCAATGCAACAATTTATCAAACGATGGCACTTTAAGGGGACAATGATCATCTTCAACTGCATGACTTTGGCTCATTGCTTCAAATTTGTTAGAGGATATAGAAACTTACTGACTGTAAACAACAGGTATGTTCTTCGAAAAAAAACCCATACTCATTGTAAACATCAGGTATGGACTTAATGCATATTTCATGAGTTGTGGTTCATAAAAACCCATACTCATCAGCTTGAATTGTTTGTTTAATACCCAATGCATTGAGGTGATGCTTACAATTTGAATTCATAACAACCATTTCTCATCAACTTAAATTGTTTGTTTAGTACCCATTGACACTTACAAGGTTGAAGTATTGCAACTTCCTAGAAGGTCTGCCTACTCAATTCCATGATGATCCAACTTTCCTTGATCCTTGGGAGAATGATGCAGGAGCATCAAGGTCAAGGTTGAAGGCATAAGAAGACATTAAGGTCTCAAGATAACCAACATGACCATGTTAGAACAGTTGATGTAATAAGACCCTGTGAAGGTTCTTTTTGATATGTTTGTAATCATTTTAGTTACATTTGAAAACATTAATTAACAAAAACCATATGTGTAGATATAAACATTAATCACAACATGTCCAATTTATTTGTAGGTATATTTTCCTGTAAAGAAAGACCACGCCTGACAATATGAATCTAGAAGAAAATAATGAGACAATGGCTGCATTGTGGGCTCAATTTCGAAGAAAACCTGATAAATGTTATTGTCCTTGCAAAAAGTGTAAGGGTTTAAAGAATCAAAGAATTCTAATCACAACAGCCCAGAGTCATTGTAGGCAATATGGTCATGTTGAAGGGGGCCACGATTTTTGTCCATTGCTGAATGTGGATTTCCTACTAGAGGAACATGGAGGTGTGAATATCCAAGTTGAGGATAACGCTCCCATGGAAGAAGATGATAATGTGCCAAAGAACATGATTGAAGAACATGGTATTGGGGCAAGTGATGAAGAGGCTCACAATGATGGTACTAGCGAATATGATAATAACGATGAAGATGGTCTTGATATACCTTTACTTGAGAAGGCACACGAGCCCTTATACCCAAGCTCCCAAACAACTCTACTGTCGGCTATAATGTTGTTGGTGAACTTAAAGGTTATGAATAGCATATCCAATGTAGCAATGTCACGTATGCTAAGGTATCTCATTTTTGTCATCTTCAAGGTTAGAATACAATTACTATTCATTATATTAATGATGCATATTTGTTGTTGTAGGTTGATTAGTGAGTTTTTGTTACCACCATCAAACATTTTGCCTCATTCATACTGAGAATTATCTAACATTATGGATCAGATTGGAATGAATTATCAGACAATACATGCATGTCCCAATGATCACATTCTATATCATAAACAACATGAATTTGCAACAGAATGTCCTGATTAGCATGTTAGTAGATATCGGTCAGATCAAATAACAAAAAAAGTGCCTCACAAGGTTCTTCGGTACATTTCCATTATTCCACATCTGGAACGGTTATTCAGGTGCGCTAGCTTGGCACAATTTATGGATTACCATGCATGCAATAGAAGTCAAGATGACATTATGTGAATGCCTGCTAATGGTTTTGCATTTAAAGAGATAGAAGAAACATGGTCACACTTTAAAGAAGAACCTCATAATCTGAAACTTTCATTGGTGGCAGATGGTGTTAATCCATATGGAGATATGAGATCTGTTTACTCAGTATGGCTTATTTTTGTTATTAACAATAACATTCCTCCTTGGATGTCCATAAAGAGGGAGCACATAATTTTGTCAATGATTGTGCCAGGTATGTTTTAAATTTTTATAGTTATCTAAATTAATTTATAAATAGTGCATGAAAATGGTTATAATAATTACGTAATGTTTATGTTCATTCAATTGCTAGGTAAATACCAAGTTAAAGATATGAACGTGTATATTGAGCCCCTAATTGATGAGTTGTTGAAGTTATGGAATGGCATCACTATGTATGACATCTCTAGACCGATAGGACATCGACAATTTCAATTCCATGCAATGCTTGTATGGACAATACATGATGCTCTTGGGCTAACTCATTTTTGCGGTATGTTATATTGTTAAGATCACATATTTTTGGTCTGTTATAGTGCTTACACATTACTATCAAATGCTTAAGTTGCGCATGATAATTGTACATGATCCAATTATACATGATCTTTTAGGTCTTCAGACAAAGAGAAAATTTGCATGTCCAGTTTGTGGTCCGAAGATGAAATGTCGTCATTTGAGAAGTTTAGGAAAGCAGGTGTTTGATGAGTTTAGACACTTTCTCCACAATAATCATAAGTTTCGAATTGTTGAAAAACATCTTTTCAATGGGAAATAAGAGACATCATCAAGGCCACGAAGAATGACACCTCATTTGTGGAAGTTGGAATACGATCAACTAAATCATCGAGGTAATGTCCAATTTGTCGTCCTAAGTTTACAATTTGTATTTTGATATTGTCTTATATTTACTAATGCTGTAACTGATGCTCGTGAAGGTCGTCAAGGCATCAATGACCATCTTCCTAGAGGAATGAAAAGTTATCCTACTCAATTTAGTAGGTTACCATACTACAAGGATCTCCCAATCGTGCATTTGTTTGATGTTATACATATTGGAAAGAATGTAATAGAGACACTATAGAAAATGTTGGATGGAAGGCGTGATAGAGAACAAATTGCTAAAATTTGTACTGACATTCATGAATCTAATCATGCACTAAAAGTTTTCATTGAATCAAATAGGAATGGAGATTGCATAAATACAAGTGCCCTTCCTTGGTTATTAACGGAGCAACAAAGTGATGCGTTAAAAGAAGTCATAAAAAAAACAAAATTTCCAATAGGATTTGCTGTAAATATAAGCACTCTTCTATCAAAGAAAGTTGTTTTGGGCCAGGGTTGAAGACACATGATTGGCATACCTTCCTCAAGGTAAGTCATGTTTTCTATTTACAGTATATTTGTAAGATTGAATGTAGTACCAGTTGCATTATTTAATAATATATTGAAATGATCATTTTTTAATGATTGCAATTCATCCTACCTCTATCCCTTCCACAACAGTTTGACAACAGTATTAAACAAGGTATATATGATCTTGGAAAATACATGAGGTTAGAAGAGTGTTTTTTCTTAGATTTGTAGCTTTTTATCTGAAATCTATTGTATAATTTTATTTGAAATCTCCTCTATGTGTTTTTGCATGTTGAATCTCATTTAGGTGGTTATCATCTAAAGAAATTGATAAAAAAGATATAAAATATTGGAAGAGAAAAATTCCATAGCTTATGTGTGAAATGCAAAAGTGTTTACCTCCAATGTTTTTCAATGCTCAAGAACACTACCTCATACATCAAATTGAGGAGATTGAATTGTGTGGACCTGTACAAGCTAGATCAATGTGGATGGTTGAGAGGCATTTGAAATTTATGAAGGGCTTAGTTCGACAAAGAGCACGTCCTGATGGTTCTATGATAGAGGGATATATGATATACCAGACCATGGTGTATATTAGTGAATATCTTCCAAAGTTTACAACAGGTATCCATCTAGATCACATTTGGGATCCCAACTGTAATGACAAATTCAAAGGGGAGTACCTGACAGGGAAAGGTAGATTGAGGAGGGTGAGAGGTAATTATATGTTTTTTTTTGTAATTTAAAAATTCTTATCCATCATTAATATATATAAGTTGTTTCTAACTGGTGTAATTGTCTTCTTTATAGTTGGTCGTGAGTGGGATGCACTACACTTGTATATTGCAAACAATCTTGATTGGATGGCAGTGTGGATTGAACAGTCTCAAGAAAATGGTCACTCATTAACATGGGATGGTGTTGCATTGTTGGTTAAAGAAGCTCATCGTGATCCCAATGTTACGCCAATGGTACTTGATCTAATATATGGATTAAGAGATACAAAGGTATGCATAAGATTACTAATCATGAGACATAAGTTTAATATCAATTCACAGATCAATGAGAAGATTCTTGACATGTTTGAATAATTGCAAGTCAAACAGCACAAAGCTATGTACTACCATGGCTATAAATTCCGCACAAAAAAGTTAGATGAAATGAAGAAAACATGTGATTTCGGGAAAAGTGTTGTCTTCGCGGTCACCAATATTTCATCTAGAACTGACATACATCCTCAACAATCTGAAAATCAATACTATGACATTTTGGATGATATACTTGAGTGTGACTTTAATTCATTCAAAATAGTTCTATTTGTCATCAAATGGTTTAGGTTACGACTAAATCGAAATGATCCCGATAGGACTGTTATTGAATACGACAGTGGATTTACTATGATTAATACAAGGTCATTTGAGCTAGTTGGAGATGAGCCCTATGTTCTTCCAAGTCAATGCGAGAAAGTGTTCTACTTTGGTGTTCTAGACAAACCAGGTTGGTCATTTTTTGTTAGACATGACCCAAGAGGAAGGCCGATAAAGTATAATGTGATCAAAGAAGAAGATATTGAAGAAGCACAAGAGGAAGTAAATGATTATCAGGAACAATAGTTACCTAGTGATGAAGAAGAAGAAGATGGTGATGATTTTGATCATGTTAACGATAATGGTGATAATGATGATGATGATGCTAATGATGATCATGATCATGGTGACGAAGATGGTGATGATCATGGCGATGATGGTCATGATGATGATAGTGATCAAGAGGATGATGATGGTGATGAAGATGGTGGTGGCGACGACGACAATCAAAGTGACAAGTACGATGATGGTGATGATGATGATGATGATGATGATGATGATGATGACATGGATGACGATCATGATGATCAATGAAATCTTTAGGTACAATCAATGTCAACTATGATGGGGTCTTGTATGACCAAATATTTCTTTCCAAACCATATGTGCACATATAAACATTAAGTAGAACATGCCAAATATTGTTTTAGATATAAACATTAGTTACGCTAAATTTTTAACTTAAGACAAATGATTTACATATACAATCTACTTTATTATTAATATTTTTTTTGGTAAGTCTATTACTTTAATTTCGTTGCTGATTTCTAAGACTTACTAATTTTTTTCATAGGGCGATATGGATGCACCATGTCAGACACCTTTAGTAGAGGTAAACATTAATTATTGTAAATTTTAATGTTAATACAGAAACAAATGTCCTATTATTATGTTCTTTTCTTTATGGCTTTGGAGTTATTTTGATGAAAGTATACGAATATTTGATGTCACAACTGATAGGAAAAAGCTACAATGATCGCTGATCAAATGCAATCTGAAATACAAGCGTAATATCTACATGACATTGGCCTTAGTACTGACCCTGTATTCATCACCCAACAAATTACACAAAGATACACTGATGAGCTTGTTCAAATTATCATCAAGGGTGACAGAAGTGAGGAGAAAGAGGCACTGAGAATAGAATTGGACCGTAGAATCCAATCTTTGAAAGTAAGCAGTAATTCGACTAAAGCAGTAATAGAAGTTCAATAGATATTAATATTTTATAGTATCTTATGGATCATGATCTCTGATTTTATGTGTTCTTGTATAGACATATGTGCCAGTTGCGACATCACATGCTGAACATGGTCATGGTTGTTTCATAGTACCTTCGTGTAAGTAACACTTTGTTTGTTTTGATAAACATTATAACACTTACCTTTTTTTTTGTCGACGTTTCTTGCTAGTATCCCATTTGATCTTTATCCATTGCAAATGTCTTTGCTAACAATATTCCATTCTTCAGCTCATGTTGAAGTGTGGACTCCTCCTTCGGTTGACGCTCCACTATTGTCTACTGCATTGTCGGCAACAAGGACCATGCAAACATTATCGTCTATGCCCAGTAGAACTGGTAAAACCTTGTTTTGCTATATTTTGTAATGTCTTTCTACAAGTTGATGAACAACGAAGTAGCACATTAGTGCTTAAATGATGTCTACAGAAGCTTGCATACACACAAACACATGCATAAACACACCATGCATACATACATACATACATACATACATACATACATATATATAGCCACACATAGAGAGACATGGACATAGGCAGGGAGGTAGACCAACAGAGAGCAGTACTAAAATTATCATTTAATTGTTATGATGTTTCAGTTGATATAGCAACAGACAGCAGTACTACTGAAGCTGATCCATTTCCTGGAGCAGTTCGTGTGATTAGTACTAGTTTTATGAAGGGGCATTGTTGCTGAATAAGAAAACTATGTTTCCATTAAAAGAACGAAAGCTTCCAGGTGCTTTAAAATTGATATTTTTTGAAGTGTAAATTTAGTTTACTTTTACATTACTCATTTTGGATTGATAAATCCTTTATTTTTTTGTAGGTAATAATGCTTTCTTTGAACATCTTTTTCATATGACATTGAGACTGTTTGGACCCACCATACGTAAAAGGTACGTAGTTTCATATCATTGCTACATAATTTTTATTTTCTTCTATTTATTGTAATATATTAAAGTTATTGATCTAACAATCTATTTGTTTTTAAAAAGGTGGAATTTACAAGCTGGGGAATTCAAAAATCAGCTGATTGCATCCATTGAGGAGAAATTTGAGAAAAACATTTTTGACACTGGCCTACTTCTGAAAAGAGCAGCAAAGCATATAAAGATTGTGAGGGATCAATACCCAAAGTACGACCATCCTCCTATGATTCCACCAATGGAGTGGAATGAAATAATAGAAGATGCAAAGGAGAAAAGGCTATGTGAAGATAGAGATAATGAAGCTGCACAAGGCAAAAAGAGGTATGTCATTATAGTATTAAGTACATTGTAATCATGCACTAATTATTGATATTTGTAAATATATAATCTAAGATGTTTGAAATTGTTCATAGATTGCAGGACACATCCGTGGCTACAAAAGCGAGAATAGAAAAGGTTGGCCAACACAAACTTGGCTCTGGTGGCTATATGAATCTGTAGTCTCGACTTGTAAGTAGAGCAATGAATTTTGTTTTTTTTTAAAAATATAATGTTGCAAACAGTTTTGTTTAACGAAACCATACATGAAAAACTAACGTTATCAAGCAAAAACCATAGGGCACAGATTTCAATGTGGAGGTCACAGATAAAGATAGAAAAATTGCCTTGAAGGAAGGCTATAAAGTTGTGGTTGCACGCCTACGTGAAGAATCTGTAAGCCTTGCCCAAGAATCCAGTGCACCAAATGATATCTCATAGGTAAATTGGTCAGATGAAAAGTAAATGAAATTAAATAGTTGAGAAGATTCTTTTTTGGTATTAGTTTTAAACGTAAATTGACTACATAACAATGTGCATAACATTTTACTGCAACCTTCATATCCTACCACAGAACCTGCTCCTGACGAAGGCCATGATGTGCATTATAGTGGTGGAGGTATTAATTTTCTATTGGAAATTAATTATGCAATTATGAATACAATTTAACATCTTCAATTGGAACTTGACGTGTATCCTTTTTTTGAATATTTCAGAGCATGTTGAACATCATGCTGAAGGACTAGACCATGTTCCAAGTGTTCAACATGTTGACGCGGTGGCAGATCAAAATGTTAATGTACATGATGTGGCATTGTCAGGTAAGAAAAATGCATTTTATGTTGTACTTGTACTTAATTACAAATTTGTAATAGTTAGAAAAAGAAAAAGAGTATGCCAATTTATCGCATTACTTGTTCTTGCAACAGAGCCCCCTTTAGTGCAGCAACCTCCTGCTCCTCCAAAGAGAAGGAGCGATCATAATTTGACATTACATGTGTGAGAAGAGGAGGAGAATGAAGCAGACATGGATGTCCCTATGAGCGCTTTTCTTAAGAGAGCTCAGAAAAACAAAAAAAAAGAAATGATGTTTTAAAAATCTTCTTTGATAAACCTTGTTGGATAATGAAAGAACTTTGTTTTAAGTAATTATGTATGAATGATGCGTATTAATACAGATTTTTATTTTATGTTAATGAATATTGTTATGTGTTAATGAAGTTTTGATTGGTATTGTGTATTAATGATTTTTGTATCATATTAATGAATATTATGTGATTGTATTGATTGAATGTTATAGTTTATAAATGGATGAATTAATGAATGAAGTATGTAATTAGATGATAATGGGTACTTTAGATTGATGTTAGGGGGAGGGAGGTGAGGCTAGATGAGCTTCCACCTTCACGTGGTTGGCCTTGTCAAGTAGAGAATATTATAGTATTCTTGAAACCAAGTGAAGCTCAAATTTCTTAAGTCTTCAAACACATCCCAATTCTCTTTAACGAGACTGAAGTTTTTTCACTTGTAATAGTCTCATTGCGGTCATCTTTTGGTTCCTTGAACATATAGTTCTTGCTTAGTTTAAATCCCAATTATTAGATATTTGTCCACATTGGAGTTAGTTTGGCATAGAAACCTTCATATTTTATTATATATATTTAGTCAACTAAAAGCAATGTATAAAGCATTCACATAGTTGATGTCTAACAAAAGAAGACAAGATGCATATACTATTTAGCATGGAAATCCTTGTAGGTGAATTGTGTGTGTATGTACACACACACACACATATATGTATGTATGTATATAACTTCAAACAAATGTGTAGACTCAATTAGCAAGAGACACCAACCTCAAATCCTACAATGCAGAAGGAACTGACCTTTGAAATGCAAAGTGTTTATAATGTAGGTAGATTTGCCTTAGATCTCCTTCGAGGTCTTCAACAAATCTGCCTTGTACTTATGAATAATCCACCAAGATTTGAAATATTATTTCTCAATAAATGCTCTAAACTTGGAATATACCTTCATAAAAATTTTGCCTTAGATATGCTCATCATATTCAAAATAAGCCTTCACATGTCTGTTCACTTAGGTCTGATTTAGGTCTTCCACAAATTTGGCTTATAATTATGCTCTTGAATCTCTTAAAATCTTCTTTGTATTCAAATGATATTTAATGAATTGATTGATACAAATTTCCTCATACTTGAATCCAAATATCATTGTCATTGTCAAACATAACATAGACATAAAATCATTTTGGTTATTCGCTTGTTATACAAGTTAGTCTTATCTTTTTGGTTTTCACAAGTCATGCACTTATGCATCTTTGGGATATCCACAAGCTATTAGAGATGTTTGAATGGTTCATGTCCTTATTTTTTTTGTGTTGTTTTTAGGGTTTTTGCCATGAAGTATAAGGACAGACATGTTGGATGTTTGTGATAGACATGTCCACCTATAAGAAAAGTATCAAATGTAGAAAAATGCAAAAAAAAGCTTGTAAGGGTTTTAGGTGTCTTTAGGCCTAGTACAGCTCGTAAGGGTTTTAGGTGTCTTTGGAAGGGTTAGTGAAGTTATAAAACCTTTGAAAAGGTTAGTGAAATATATTAAAGGCATATATGATTGTAAGTTGTCGAAGTTGACACTTTGTGTCAACTAGACAACAAATTTCAGTTTATAACTAACTGGTAATAGTCAGATAGTTAGACAACAGTGGTTGTTTACTGTTGTTTGCTCATTTAGAAGGGATTTGTTGAGTGTTTGGGGGAGAAGTAGAGTTGGGGTGGTGAGACAAGGCATTGTGAAAAAATTATAATCAATTAAATAATCTTGTTCTCTGCAATTCAGTCTTTGTCCCATGGAACAGTGAGTTTCTATGATATATCAAATGCATTTTGACTAATATTTAATGTGAGAACATTTTATTATTTTTGTTATCTTGTCCACGCATTCTTTTAATTTTCATTGCGGGTTGAGTAAGGAATAATAGACTAGTGCATTCAAACCAGTGATTGGTTAGGCACAGTCAACTGTACTTATTTTGAAGTTTCCAATGTAGATTCTCTCCTACCACCTATAGTCACTGTTATTGGTGGGAGACAATGAGGTTGTGATAATTTATTTGTACTATATTAACCAAATGCAGGAGAGTGGGAAAACTTGGAGCAAATGCAGTGTTGGATGGTAATTGCTAATGGAGGTTTAGCCTGGATTAGACACCAGTCTAATAGACAATGGATCATTTCATGTTTGAAGATGTTTGGGGGGTGAATCCTTCATGTTTGGGGGGTGTCTCTGTTACCAAAAATGAGATAGTAGAGCACTGCTAGTGTTATGGTGGGCAAAATATGTCTTTCATTGTGATAGACTATTTCTAAGTCATCTGTGTTGTTTCTTGCTATTGTCAAGCAATCTTTGTTTTCCTTGAGACCATGAACAAAATTATCTACCATTTTTGCTAATGATAAACTTTTGACTTGAACAATGATAAAGTTTATTAGTAATCATTATAGTGGAACAACTTTTGACTTGTTCAAAAATTTTAGTCGAAGGTGTTGGAATTGATAGTGAACCCCAAGCTCCTAGAAATCACCTGCAACCAAAATGCATGTTACATCTATGTCTGAGAGAGAATATGATCCAAAAAGCATGCCTACTTTGGTGATTTGGCTATTATTGCAGCACTACAAAGTGTCTTATAGTGTTTCTCATTTTCTTAAATAATAGGCAATTAGTTCATGATTTCATCATATCTTATAGTGGAACAACTCCAAGAACCTTGGGTAAATTTCTTGCTATAAGACTTTCTTGTATAAGACACTCAATAATGTCGGCTAAGTGGTGGGCACAAAGAGGAACAAGAAAGGTTCTTTACAATTGCACGGTGCAGTAGAATTCAAAAATGAAATTATCTTAGTTTCATTCTAATTCTCCTCTGTTACCCTCACATACATACACATCTCACTTCAATTCTTCAATTCTCTTAAACTTATACACATCCCTTATCAGCAGATCTGGTCATAATTCTCCTAAAATTTACAAATATTCCTAGAAATAGCAGCTACCTAAGACTCAGGAATTAGATATAAATGAGTTGAGACTAGCATTTATAATTCTTCAACAGGATTGAAAATAATTTTAATTTTGTAAGATGATTTGATATGCAGCAACAGAATTCATCCTTGTTTACTTCTAATTTATAGGACCAGTGCCTTATCCATTGGGCAAGAAATTGACTATTGGCGGGAGATCTAATTCAAATAACTTGTATAAGAATTAATCAATTGCAATCACCCATCTCCATTCTTATGCAATATCCCTTTTATGAACTCATAAACCCTATTGATTTACTGAAGCATTTATATAATTGCTTGAATTAAAAGGAACAATAAAACCAACATACAACCCATCCAGACTGCATTCAGCAAAATAAACCTTATTTAAATGACTTCAAAGTAAACAAACCCATAAACTGGAGACAGAAATTGATGATCCACAAATATAGTGTAAATACCCCTTTGTATTATCCTTTTCATATGACTAATACAATAACCAATAGAAAACCAATTGAATGCCCAGAATAGATTGCCATTTCTGTCATTTCAATTTGCTTATCAGAAAGTACAATGGAAGTAAACTCAAAACCTCTGCATACTATTGGACCGACTAAATATGTACTCTTCTTGAAAGAAACAAAAAATTGCACAAGTCTCAGACCATCACAATGCCTTGAAAACTCATTTATATAGCATGAGTTACAACAAGAAAAGGGCAATTGTGATCTGACAAGTGTCCAAGGAACAAAGCATCATACAAAAGACAAAAACAATCACAACAGAATGCCAAGCGTATCAAATATTCCTTCAGGTAGGCCCGTTCTAGTTTCTGTTGTGAATCATCAACTTCTGATTTGTCTCTCTTTATTTCGGCTCCTCAGAATACGTGGCTACCAAGCTGGCCAAAGAAGGATGATCTTGTGATACCTCCAAATCGGTTTTCTCCTACAGGTTCTCACTGCTTTCACCTTGAGCAGGCATTATTACCTTTTCCCCTTCTTTTTTCAGTTCTGGTGCAGAGGTGTCAATAACCTGCACCTCGCCTTCTAGTTTCTCATCATCATCTGAACTGTCCTCCTCAAACTGCTCGTCCAACAGAAGATCTGCCATCCAAGTGTCAAATTGTATATCATCCGGCTAGCTTAACTATAGGATATCATTTTGCTTTTTTAAAATATAACCAGCCTCCTTTTCAAAACCAACAAATTCTTGCTTCAAAGAATCAAAAAATAATTGGACTTTAACCAATTCCTCTATCGTGGTGGCCCACCAGGCATGCCCCTTTTCATTAATAACTTTATTTATCCTTGTGTAGAAAAGGTCATCCAATTCTTTACTCCACTCTTCCTTATTTTTCAATTTCTTCTTTCTATCCAAGGTACAAGGAAATAGATCAAAATTTTGATTCTTGTACTTATTCAAATAAGAAACAATTTTCAATTGCAGAGCAACTCTCCTATTATCAAAATCTGATAGGTCATTAGCAATATCATACAAATTTTCAACATGGTCATGGGAAGACTTTATAACTGAATAACATAGAAGGGTGATTTCCTTTTCCCTTCTTCCCCATTTATTAACAATAGGCTTCAGGGTATCATCATGAGTTTTCAATTCCTCCCATATATCTATTACTTTTACCAACTGATCAAAGAATAAGGGGCACTCAATTTTGTCCGCTAAATACATTAGAGCCTTTCTAAGCTTATCCTCATACTGTGTATTTAACTTTACATGTAAGGCCCATAGTTTGCTCTTCTCTTCTTCAAATTCCTCAGTTGTATAATATTCAGGCCTTTGAGGTGTCTTTGGTATCTCTACAAGGGGGGTGGATTTAAAAGGTTCCACTGGAGGACGGGGGTATGTTATTCTTGGCCTTGTGGATTTTCCCATTGCCTTGTTTTCAAGTTCAATTCTCCTTTTTAACTCCCTATTATAGGCCTCAAGAAGTGTTTCATATTTATTTTGTAACTCAGACATAACCTGTTCCTCCTTCTTAGCAGTGACCAACACAAACTTAGAAGAATCCACATTCCAATATGCTGCCTGTACATGTGAAGTGTCAGCAACCCTTCTTACAAGTATATTTCCCATCAACCTAGACTCATCTGATTGTGATGGTGTGGCTCTAGATCCCTTTCTCAACGACCAACTGACCAATGCAGCTTGATCTTCAATGAATGAAGTGCCTTGGAAGTCTCTTCTATTTGGGTCTTGCAACTCCAATTTACCTGAAACAGAATTGAAAATTAATGCATCTGCAATATCCCAATTGGGCAATAATAAAATGTTAGATGCCTTTATCATTTTCCTTCCCTCCTCAGGGCTTATATTCTACAATTCCTTCATCATTTCTTCTTTAATTTGGTTTTGCATGGAAGTTTCATCCATTTCTGGATGCTTTGTTTTCATCTTGTTACATTTCTCCTTGAAAACGTTCATGTTTATCCTCCATGCAAACTGTTGAAAAGCCCTTGATTTCACAAAACTGTCATCAGTCAAAAATTGACGACTTGCCTGCTCTAATACAGGGTCCAACTCCCTGCCTCTATAATCAGCTATTGTTAGATCCAAACTTGGGAGAGGAAGTTTTGGAGGGTTACCCTCATCTAATTCTGCTTGAGTAATAAAAATATCTCCCTGTGATCCCATTTGTTCAACCTGTTCATTAGTGAGTTGCTCTTCTCCAATCCTCAAAGGGAGCTGGGTGGGTGAATATTCCTCATCTTGAGGCCTTTCTTCTGTCATTACCTTTTGCCTCTTAGGACTAGGCTCTTCAGATCTCTCCTCTTGGGCTATACTGGTAGATCCTATTATTTGTTTGCCCTTGTCTATAGGAACCCTTTTATTCTAAATTATAGTATATCCAGGCCTCTTTTGTACAATTATTTTATCAGTTCTCACATTTGGAGTGAAAGCCAACCTCCTCATGACCTCTCTGGCCTTATCAGGATATGAATCAATAAAAAATTGTTTCTTTTCATTCATGACCTCCATTACTTCAGGGAAGGTATTCATGAGCTTACTTATTTTGTCAGCCTCTGTAATAGCATTATCCAAAGGATCATATTTATTATCAAAACAATGAATGAATTCTAAGACCCGGGAATAAACTCTCCATTTTTCCTTTTTAGTTTCCTGCTCCTGCAATGAGAATTCATTCCTTATAATATCCTCTGAATAATAAGAATCGTGCTTGACTGGTCCCAACTTGATTCTATGCCTCAACATCTGATTGAAAAATCCATCAGAATCACAAAAACGGGGATGAGAGACAGCCATCATATACTGCTCCAAAATTTTATGCAAAAAGATCCATCCCCCTTTTTGTAATCACAAACTGATGGGCCACTGTGCAGGTAGGGAAAATTGACCCTAATTGCCTTTTCAACAAAAACATTTCTTCCACTCCCCCTAACTACCATAAAAATTTAGCCATTCCCACCTTCAAAGGAACTTGGTAAGGCAAAACATGAGGGTTCCCATTGAAACCATAGATTCTAAAACCAGTAGAAACAGGGTAGGGGATGATATCTCCCCAATTATGTGAAACTTTCAAGTCATGGGGGTTATCCATAGGCCTGATGAGACTCATTAGTACCCTAGGGATTCTGGGATTGTCACTCAATATGAGGCATCTTAATTTAGCAGCAAAATATCTATCAAATCTGAAAAAATTAGCATTACTTGCATCCCAGGTCATATCTGCACTCCACAACTAGATTGGCAGTATTTCCCCATTCTCCTCTCTATTTAGTTCCATCTCATTACCAAAATATGTCACTCCTTTGAACAAAAACATATGCATTAATAGAGAGTAGTGACCAAAAGTTTTTTCCACCTTGCCCTTCGCAATCCCAACTAAACCAATGTGAATTTCTTCAGCCAAAAAGGAAGCAAAATCAAAAATAACATCTACACCGAAGGAAGCAATCTAAACCATCATGTACATGAAACCAATGGGCATAAATTCTTGCTCATCTTCATGAAAAACTTGGCATAAGGTCCTGTATATCTCTATAGCCCGAGAAGTGAAAAGACTCTTCTTAAAAGGCTCTCTAGAGGCTGCAGTAATTACTGGCAAAGTTCCTATTGTACCAATATGTGCCCTTAGTTCACCTCCCCTAATTACATCCTTCTTTGCTTTATATTCATTCTCTAATTCTAGCAGATTGATTTGCACATGGTAGTCTGATAATGGTTCCAGGTGAAAAACCTCTCTAATTTCTTCAGGAGTAATCGAGACCAGAGGCACACCATCCTTTCTTCTTACAGCCCTAATGGCTTGGTCATAATTCTTAGCAATGGCTTCAAGCAAATCATAATCCATGAAAACACTTGGGACTACTAACTTTCCCAAATCAAAATTCCAGACATTAGCATGCGGGGCAAACAACTTTCTTTCTGAAAACCACTTTTTAAACAAGATAAGGCCAGTTTGAGTAGTTGTTGCATCCCTAACCTAGTTCCCCTTGTCATATAGGCCATCACCAATTTTAAGCCTAGAGTTTAAGGAAATTAACTTTTTAACTTGTGCAGGCTGTACAGTAGATTCTGAGAGTAATTCTGATAAATCATCGTGGACATTCCTATCCATATAATTAATTTTCCCAGAGAATGGTTTCTTAGGAGGCATTTTGACAGTATTGAGAGAATTGGAATTCCACAGAGGTTATAATATGAGTACTTACTTGACTTGCTGAACTTGTTCTTCTCTAAACTTCTAAAATTTATCTCGAACGACAGAAGAATAGTTTCACGTCTTTACTAGGCTTAGCACGACACAATTAATCAGGCTCTTGTGCTCAAAAAATTTGCAATCTCTATTCGTGTGGGATTTGAATTAATGAAAATCTCTATGTTATTCTCTATTTCTCCCACATGTGAAGCTTTCACTTATCATAAATGCGCCGAACAAAAAAATAGAGTGGCGACGCACTTTCTTTTTTAAACTTGTGCTGTTGATCCTTGAAAAATCCTACAATTTGGGAATTACAACTAAGTTGACTCAGCTTTCTTCTTAACACATTGGTAGTCAAGCCAATAAAACACCTCCACCTCTACCTTTCCTTCAAGGCTGGTGCTTCAAACCAGGCCCATGCATGACTACGCACATGTGTCATCAACTTGCTAACTCGTTATACATAATTCTTGAGCACCTTTCCACAACGAGTGAGCGATGATCACTGATCTTACTTTAATCGTGTGGTAGACAATTGAAACAACTTTTAAAAACATGATGGTGGGTCCATTGCTCGTTAACTTGGTATACCTAATTTTCGCACATCTCTTTATAGCGAGTCAACAAGCGTTGTCGATCCAGACTTGATCTTGTGGACAACAATTTTACTTCAACAATAGTGGGCCACACTCGCTAACTCGCTATACTTAACTTCCGAGCACTTCTTCATAGCAAGTTAACACCACCCTTTGATCCCGGTTTGATCTCACAATAAAAAATCTTCGTACCTAGTACACAGGAAGTGGGTCCATGATATCATTTTCCATGATATGGGCCCTACAGATTTCTACCAAGCATTGGTCGAAAGTTTGACCAATGAATGGCAGAAAATGCGCTAACAACGCCAACATTTTTCGACCACTGTATTCGTTGAAGTTTCGACCAACCTACTGGATGGTTGAATTTTTGACCAAAATTTTTTCAACCAGTGCCATCTAGTTTTCCACCATGCATTGGTCAAAATTTTGACCAATGCCCCGCAGATTTCTACCAAGCATTGGTCAAAATTTTGACCAATGAATGGTGGAAAATGGCTCAACAACCTGGACATTTTTCGACCAACGTATTGGTCAAAATTTTGACCATCCAATATGTTCATCAAATTTTTGACCAATTCGTTGGTCGAATTTGGTCAAAAAATGGGTCAAAATTTCAACCAATAAAGGTCAAAAAATGAGCCCAAATGTACTAGTGATATCAGCCATTGCCTATTCCATTAAAGCCATGGGAGGACATCAGTATGGATTTTGTTCTTGGATTGCCAAGGACACAAAGGGGTAATGACTCAGTATTTGTGAAGGTTGATAGGTTCTCCAAAATGGCACATTTTATTCCATGCCACAAAACTCATGATGTTGTCCATATTGCAGACTTGTTTTTTAGAGAGGTGGTAAGACTACATGGTCTCCCAAGGAGTATAGTTTCTGACAGAGATACTAAATTTGTGGGGTATTTCTGGAGAACATTGTGGAAGAAGTTGAGAACAGACTTGAAATTCAGTTCCACACATCTCCCGCAGACTGACGGCCAAACAGAAGTCTGGGCAATTTGCTGAGATGTTTAGTTGGGGATAAGCCCAAGGGATGGGGTTTCATTCTACCACAAGCAGAGTTTGCTTACAATAACTCTGTAAATAAGAGTATAGGTAAATCACCATTCCAAATTGTATATGAAAGTAGCCCAAGGACTGCACCAGAATTGAGGAAGATAGAGCAAGGAGAGAGGACAAGTGCTGAAGCTGAAGAATTTGCTGAACATATCAAGCGTCTACATGAGGAGGTCTAGGTACACATTACCAAGATGAATCAAGAGTATAAAGCTAGGGCTGATCAAAGGAGAAGACATAAGGAGTTCCAAGTAGGGGATCTAGTCATGGTACACTTACGAAAATAAAGATTTCCAATTGGTACAACAAGCTGAAAATGAAGAAATTTGGCCCCTGCAAAATTCTGAAGAAACATGACTCAGGAAATGCATATGAGGTGGAGTTGCTAGATGGAATTCACATTTCTCCTATTTTCAACATTGCAGACTTAACAGAGTATAATGATGATGGTGCAGATGAGGAGCTGATGTTAGAGCCATGTCCAATTCCTGCTTCTAAGAAGGAGGAGATAGAAGACATTTTAGATCATCGTGTGGGCAAGAGTACCAAAAATAGGTAGTATGAAGAGTATTTGGTCAAGTGGAAAGGATGGCCGATAGAGGACTCAACTTGGATTTCAGCAGCTAAGGTTTCCCATTTGGGATTTCCTCTACCATTCATAAAGTGACAGGGTTACTTTTCAATCTACCCTGGGTGTCTGATGCAGGAGCATCCAGAGGTATAAGGGCAATCCTGTGTCACCCAAAAAAAAAAGTACTTAGACTTAGTTTATGTTTCATGTGTTTTCATTTCTGGATACCCATTTGGGTTAAATAAAAGTTCCAACTCTCACAGCTCCACTATTAGTGTTCTGGGTTAGAATTTTTAATCACCTTGGGATACATGTAAATGTCAAAAAAATAAGAGTATGTAATTGAGCCATCATTTTGGTAAATTAGAGGGTGTAAATTGGCTGGATGATTGTAATTTTAATTTAGAGCATTCCAGAAAAAGAATCAGGTCAAAAAGAATCAGGTCAAAAGGCCCCACGGTTTGAAAGTTATCGCAGTTTTTCAATTTTTGGAGACATCCTAAGAATGCTTCGAAGTTAGGTTAGGGGCATTAAATGACCTCAAACAGGGCCAAAAAAGGGAGACAAGAAAAGCTAGTCTATAGGCCTATAGAGAACTTTGAGAGCTTTTCAAAAATGTCAACGGTTCGTCAATCAGAGCTATGATTCAAAAGTTATGCCTCCCGGAAGTTCGGTTACCATTTTTGGATTCTTCTAATTTTGTTCCGACTTCTAATGCAACTTCTAGAGCCTTCTATTTGGTCGGTGGATGCCTACTAGCACTTTCTAGAATGTATTCCTAATCCTTAACCCTCCGGGGTCTATTTAAGAACATTTTTGGCATTGTAAAAGGCAGTTCGGAGTGGAGTTTGAGAGAAGGCACTGGGAGAAGAATTTATCTTCAGATTTATGCTATTGTAAGCCCATAGGGCATGTTTTGAAGTCTATTTTCTCTATACTGAATGTATTAGCTTATTTACAAAGTTAATAAAATTTTTCCTTTCCTGTTGTGTCTATTCTGTGCTTGGGTTGTGTCGTCATCACCTTGTTAGTGTAGACACCTAAATCCTTTAGAAAATAAAGTATTTTTATTTTTTGAAAAAATTCTTGATGACATCATCATTAATTAATTAATTAATTAATTTTTATGCCATTAAATTCTTTTATCTTAATTAAAAATATTTAATTAAGGAATCCCTCCCAAAAATGTTTAAATCTTATTTAAACATTATTTCCTTATTTATTAATTATTTAATTAGTAAATTGACCAAAAAACTCAAAATAAATAAATAAATTATTTTTTGCCCAAAATTTGGCCAATTTCCTTAAGACCACTAACCTCTTCCAAAATCTTCTAATCCTTATTTAATTTTGATTAAAGGCTAATCCCATCATTTCCTACCCCTAATCCCAACTCAAAATATTTAATTAAGATTAAATATTAATCCTCATGTTTATTAAATTTTTTTTAATAAATATCTCCTCAACCCAAACCCTTGAAATAAATAAAACTTTATTTATTTCCTAAAAATCTAATTTATCCTCATCCTAAGAAGTTCTAGACTCTTCTAGAAAGTCTTCATCCTCATCCTAGGAAGTTCTAGACTATTCTAGAAAGTCTTTATCCTCATCCAAAGTCTAGACTCTTCTAGAAGATGTCTTTAAACCTAATCCTAATCCCCTCCTAACCTTGTCACATTCCCTAAACATGGGTTAAGACTTACTAACCCAAGCCAAACTTAACAAATATCTCCTCCTTCACCCACCCTCATTAAATGCCATCCACTTGCCTATCCCTAAGCTAATCCTAAACCATCCTAATCCATCCTCTAATCATTTGCACAATCCTAAGCAAGCTTAAAACCTTCCTAATCAAGCCCAAGTCAAAATTCCTCTCATCTCCCTCAAAATATCCCAACCATAAAATTTTATGAAGCCCATTAGGCCATAAATGACTCTTCCAAGCTCTTTCATTGCTCTTACAAGCCATTATGAGGGTCTTTATGAAGATTTTATCCCTTGAGCCTCCTTTGTTGACTCATCCTTCCCCTTTCCTCCATCCTCTCACCCTGTAACATGTGTCACTCCTTGATTGGCTGTAAGGAAGCACAATCCATGTGCTCTCCTCTCATGCAATCTGAGCCCTCCATGAGCTTTTCCCCATCCTTGCATCTTAGCCCTCAATCCCTCAAGCCTCTTGCCTATAAATTGGATCTTTCCCCTTTGCAAAAGAACACAATCTAGAAAGTAAAGCCATAATGCCATTTTGAGAAGCCATTTTTACATCAAATCCATTCACCAAAATCTATCAAAAATCCTCCATTGAAGCCCATTTGAGCATTTGAGCATACATACATAATCAAGCCATCTTAGCTATTAGACACACCTCTACATCAAGTGATCATCCTCATTAAGAGAGCCTATCCATGGCTCATATTCTCATTTGAGAACTTCACTTTGTCTCTCATGAAGTTATGTTAAATTAGTATGCAAATGCTTTTGATTGTTTTAATTTAGTGTTTCTAACATACTAAAGTAGCATATACAGTTAGGAGTCTGTGAATTACATATAGTGTCTCGAGTCCCTATTAGGAGACTAGGCCTTATTAGAAGCCTCAACCCTATTAGGAGTTGGTAGAATAAATACAATGTATGCAAGAAGAGCCCACTGCCCTAACATGCAATAATGCAATTCAATTCTTTACAAGTATATATATACATACAATACTTTATGTTTATTGTACTTCACACTTGTTCTGATCATACATCAGAATTTGCATCACATAAAGCTTACATATCACTTTACATCTCCAATTACTGTGCAATATAAGATTTTTGCTTATACCTTGTACATTTATAAAACTCTGCTTAGTTGGCCTTCATGTGTTCACATGCTTGACATAATATAAAATAACTTGTAGAATAATACCCACATAGTCGGCTCAACATAACTCAGTAATTATTTCGTGACCAAAATAATTCTCAAGACCGTACATTCCAATTCTCTGCTATGCTCTATTTTGCACCGTTAAATACCTGCATTGGTATTTTGATCATAACACATGTCGTACTATCCGTACACATTTGCGCAGTGACACACATCATCATGACACTATCATGAAGCTTCCCTTAATTGTGCATGAGCTAACTCTTAATGAATCATCTGTGCACTTAACATATGTTCTCTGTGCTGCTGTAAACTATCTAACACTTAGACAATTTTCTAACTCTAAATGCATAAATGAAATGTTGAATGTATGTTGGCATAAATGACAACTAATAAGATATCTATCTGATCATATTGCCAAAAAGAAAAAGAAAAGAAGAGGAAGGCTCAGCAAAAGAAAGTGGAGAAGTGGAGAAACCAAAGAAGATAACAAAGAAGAAAGAACATAAGATAGTTACACCTTTGACAAGGTTAAACACAAGGGTTGTCATTGCACAAGCTATGGAAGTTCAATCTGCAAAAGGCAAAAGGAAGACTGATACAATAGAGTCAAGTGTGCCTACTAAGAAACTGAAGAGGAGTTTGAAACTACAAGATATATCAAATGATGAGAAGATTGAATCTGATGACATTAGTCATTCAAAGTGGTAAGCCACAATCCTTCATCTGATATTGAAAATCTATGTGAGAATGTAAAGAATAATGGGATATATCTAGATTTTCACATGTAGATTTTGATAAGTTAGATAATGGAGATAATAATAATGTTGAAGAAGCTATTTATGATATGATGGCCACTTTTAAGACTACTCCATTGGAAATTGCTAACTCTATACCTAAAAGCTTATACGAGAGAGTTGAGTGAAAATGGAAGTTCAATTTGGTAACTAAAAAACAAATTAGAAAGGCTACTTTAGCTCAAATTATGCTTGAATTTGATAAGAAAATGATTACAAAGGTTGTAGAGAAATACAAAGGGAGATTTTCTCCTAAATAAAGAGAATTTCATATTCTAAGGAACCGAGTTGAAGAGGTGGTGACCCAAAGTAAACTACTTTAGAAAATAATCTATGGGTTGACCACTAAAATAGTGGAAATAGTGGAAGAGAAGAAAGGAACAAAGGAAGAGAAGGATGAAATAGAATAGGATGAAACAACTTAGGATGACACCCAAGAGACTATGGATGTTAATGTACTAAGTAATAGTCCTCCACAAGGAGAGAAAGATAGTCAACATGACTCTGTGACTATTGAAGACATACCTAATAATTCTACACAGAATGTGAATCCACTAAGTGAAGAGGATATAAAGATGTTGCAAAAAGAATCCACCAATACAAAAAATTCCATGCTCAAATACTATATTGGTAAGGAATGATGAATCTCATAAGGCTAAGATTGCATCCATTGACGAGCAACAACAAGATACATTTGTTGTAACCCCACTTGTTGTTGAGTCAAAAGAGAAAGAATTAAATGATCAATCACAAGAAAATTTTTTAGAGAAGAAATATGAACTTACAAATGCATCATCTTCAATGCCTATAGTTTTCATTGAGATGAAAGAGAAAGAGGCAGATTCACCAACTACATATTTGCCTAATCTACACAATTTATGATTACTAGCTATTGTGGTAATTGACAAGGAAGGAAATAAAGAGCATAAGGGTAAGGAAGATAGTCCTACCCCTACTTCACCAAAACATATTGAAGATCAAAAGGAAAATAATCAAGTAGAAGAGGATAATATGACTATTGAGATAGAGGAGAAGGTAGCAATTCAAGCACTAGTTACTTTGTTAGTAACTTCATATCCTCTCAGCAACCAGACTATTTAGAATCCAAGTACTCAAGCAACTCCATTGCAGATATCAGTGTCGAGTACTAGCACACCCAAGAGTGTTAAAACTACATCACTAGAGGATGTTAGTTTGGATGAGGTGATTGTTTTACCACAATTTAATCCAACAACAATTACAGTAGAAGAAATGGAGATACTCTAGGAGACCCTACAAAGAAAATCTAGACAAGAGAAACTCAGGAGAGAGCACAAGCAAAAATATCTTTTGCATGAGATCAAAGGCATTTTTACTGACGCTTTTGACATTTCAGACTCATTATCTAATAAGCCTATCATAGTACAACTTGTACATATAGTTGATAGGATAACAGATGAAGATATAGATACCAACTTAAAGTTACTGGAATGGTTTGAGAAGAAGTTTCACACTAAGGTCATGGATAAGTGTGAGGCCTCGCCTCGATCCATCATATCACATCTGATACATTTTCATTTTGACACATTATGACTCAATATGTTGAGACATTATTTGATGGACTGGACATTATCTATTTTTTTTTAATGTCATGTGATGTTTGTACTTTAAAAATTCTTAATCACGTTAATTGATGTTTTATAAGCATGCATTATGATGGTGTATTTCAATAAATGATTCAAAATTATGAACATGTTAAATTATGCAATTAGTGATGATTAAATATGTGCGAAGAATTGAGAAAGATTATTTAAGTGAAATTTTTAATGTTTTGATCAATGTGATTATGCAAATTTAGTTGAAATATATGAATGTGATGTTATCGAACTACTGATGTTCAAATTGAGCATGCAAGATAATTAACCATGGAATTAATCAGAGAATTGGTAATTTACCTTATGTGCAAACTATAAGATTAAGGTTGAATCTAATAAAGTGATTCAAACTTCGTCATCAAGTGTTTAATTTGTATCATAATCTAAATGTGTGTGTATCATTCTGTATTTTGGGACATGTCAAATGTTATGTAAAAGTAAATCTTATGGTGTCATTTGACACTCGTTATATTCATATGTGTGCCAACATATCAAATTAGGGTTAGCAAAGTAACCCATTAATTTGAGACTGATTTGTTAGTAACCTAGATTAATATTTTTAATTGGGGTTTAGTGGAAAGGTTATATCCTTAATGTTTTGAAGATCAAATATTTCAAGCCACTTGTATAGGTCCTAAAATGATCCTAGAGGCCAAATTTAATGTAATTCAAGTACCCAAGTGATACGTGTATGAGTTAGGAACCTTTTCCACCCTTCTAGATCTTCCTAGCAACATTTATGACCCCTGAAATATCCCATTTCCCCTTTTGAGCGGAATTGGATCATCTCCATGAGGTTACCCAAGTTTCCACTCCTCTAAAAGGTTGTGTTTATGGAAAGGTCAAGTGGGAAGACCATAAGAGGCTTAAGTCAAGTTTAGAGTTATTGTTATTTTGGGTGGGTGAGTTTATAGGCTATTTAGAGTCCCTTGGAAGAGTTGGAAGGTGTGCATCCATTCTCTAAATTTAGAGAAGTCAAGTTTTCAGTTGAAATAAGGAGAGGATTTAGCTCATATCAAATTTTCATTTGCCATAACCTTTGTGAATGTAGGATCTCCATTTCCATGGTTATGTTCTTGTCCATTGCTTGTATGTGTTAAATTCTTGCATATTGTAGTAAGTGTGTGTTTGTATCATGTGAGGGATGAGTAATTATGGTTTTTATTTTCTTTCTTTCCATGTTTCTTTTCCTTGTTTTATTTGGGAAACTATGAAGGGAGTGTTGGCATTACTCACCCTCAGATAGGACAGAAGTGGCCATGTACGAGAGAAGGGCTTTAGTTGGACTATAGGTCAGTGCAGAGTCTTTTCTCATGTTGAGAAGAGAGAGAAAGTAAGTTGTTATGGGTCCTTCTTTTCCAATACAAACTGATTTTATTTTGGAGAAATAAGGAGAGAAATAAATGAAAATTTATGTGATTTGGTAGCCTTGGAAGAGACATATGATTTGTGTTCATGATTGACATCTCCTACTTGGAAAAATCCACCTTCTCCCTAGTCATAGGTTCATTATGAAATGTGTTGTGCATACCTTTGATGGGAATTATATGTTGAGTTGTGTCATTGTGAGTGTTCTCTGAATGTCACCCAGTTGATTATTGGTTCTCCTAGTTCGGGGTGTGGCCTCACATCAAGGCCTAGGTTGGGAGGTGAGCTTTCCATGGTTATTCTTTGTGTTTTTCAAATTGTCTGGATAGGTTCTCATGATGGAGCAACTTGGTTATCTTGAGGCACTAATGGTGTTCTTGGTGTTATGTCATTGGAATTTTCTCTGTTGTAATACCACTTGTTGTATTATATATTCATGATGGAAATGAATATGGAAGGAATGGATTAAATGTTGTAATTTCAATATTGATAAATCAAACATTTAGTTATTGTATGAAATAATCAAGTTATGTGATCAAGTGTTATTAAATTGTAATTCATACCTTACTTTCAATAAGATTGCTTCGCAAAAGTTTGAGTTGATAACTCTCTACCTTTCACCATGAAATATTCATTTTGAATCATTGTATTTGGAATATCTTATTATAGAATATGGTAAATGAGTTATTTAATTGATAGATTCCATAACTCATCCTTATAGTCTTGTGATAAAATCAATGTTTGAATTAGATACAATTATCTTACTTGCATTTTGAAACCTTAGTTCATATATATTTTGTTAAATCAATGGATGCTACCTTAGATTGCATTGTTTATAAACTACCTAAAATTACTCCTAATTTGAATACAAAATTTAACATCAATATTTTATCCACTATTCACTCAATAAAATGAACAATACAATAATGCACTATGTCACAATAAAACTTCCTAAGAGGAACCTAGTACTTTGAAGGAGTAAGGAAAAACTTACAAATTTCATCTATTTGAGAGAGAAAAAAAGTGCTCTCTAGAAAATATATGGGGGAGATTTTAATTTCATTTTGTGACAGAGAATATTCTTTCAATAGCTCCCCCCATTAGAGTATTTAACCTATCATATTGTATAGTTAGTGCAAACCCATATGCTAAGTAAGAAAAAGGAAGACTTAAAATTGTAGACACCTATTTCAATTAAAATAATTAAATAATTAAATAAAAAAAGTGAGTGAATGAAAAAGGGACACCTCGTGGGTCCCACTTCCCCTCACCACTTCACCCTTTAAATATCCTAAGTGAACACATGTGGCATCTTGCCTTCCTCTTTACCAAAGGGTAAAGACCCCATCTTGTAAATATCTCAACCTCAAACACAACCCACCTTAAATGTTTTTTTTTTGGAGCAGCTCTCCCATTGGGCTGCCCATCCTCCTTGGCTTGGGTATAGACTTGCTGACATCATCCCATCTTGCAAGAAGAGTACGCATGAATGGGATTGAAAAGGGCACAAGCCAAAAGATAATTAATGATAGAAATGTGGTTGGGAACACAAAACTCCTCGCACCTCCACGCCTTCAACATTAACTTCATCTTGGGAACATGTTAGCATGGGGAAGGGTGCTCATCATGGCCTATTGTACATACCTTGGGCTTCCCATTTCAAGTGGGACAATGAGATTGTTTGGGGAAAAAGGTTAGTGGCCACGTGGCCTTAGGTGTTAGAAGATGGTTAAGGGTTAGTTATGAGTTAGGATTAGTTAGTAGTTAGGAAATGTTTTAGATATGTTTAATATTAGTTTAGGTTAGTAGATCTAATTAGTAATTGTTTTTAAAAGTTAATAAAGGTAAATGATTAAAAAATAGTTATAATATAAAATAAATTTAGTTAGGTAAATAGTAGATTAATATTATAGTTTTTTGTTAAGTATTTATTTTATGGGACATTTGAAAGTTGAGATTCATATTTAGAATATATAAATGTTTAAAATAAAAATAAAAATAAAAATGTAAAATGATTATAGGATTTTAGTGCTTAGATAGGGTTAAATTGAGATATTGCTTGAATTATTAAGTTATGCTAATTGACCAAAGTCAAGGGTTGGTTTGATTTTAAATGTTGGAATAACATGTGAAACTATAGTATTTTATTAGAAAAGTATTTAAATAATGTGTTATAATGTTTATATATATATATTTACTTAGGGTCCATTTAATTCAAATTGCTAAGTTTATAAGATGGAAGGATTATTGAAAGGGGTCTTAGGTAGTCAACCCGATAGTGAAATAGGAAGATAGTAGAGATGAAATGAAAATCAAAAGTAATTAAATAATGAATAATAATGATTTAAATAGTTCAATTAAAATATGAATCTAAACGAGATCAAGTATTATGGTTTCGGGATCACTTCCTAAGAGATGTAGATTCAGTTCACCTAGGGAATTGAACCATCATAACAAAATGAATATATAGATTCATGTCAAAACGTAACATTTCATATGTAATAAGTCAAACATATTAATTTAACTTTGAGGAACCATGCAACCCTAATGCTTGCTTGAATATATGATGTCATAGTTTAACTGAAATGTTGACTTTGCATCTTTTGAATCACAACTGAAACTCACTTCTATCCCATTTAAGCTTTCCAAAACTTATTCAAATTTGTATGTGTTAATTATGGTGTTATTTAACTTTAAAAAAAAATTTGCGTGTGTTTTTTCCTCGATATTTTGGGCATGACATTTTGGTATGAGAGCGTCAGTTTCAACAATAGGAACCTAAACCCATTACATTTCAACTTATTTAAACTTTAATTTTTGTGAAGGATACCTCCCGTCACACGAAACACCCAATGAGGCAGAGGTCATAGAGTTGCAGGTGTTGGGGTAGAATAGGAGGATAGAACACCACCTCAACCACCACCAAAAAACCATAATCAAGATATTTTGGATGCACTTCAAACCCTGATTGGAGTAGTCCAAGGGGGGCTACCACCCATAGTACAACCCAAGTAGTAGATTCCTAAAAGGGAAGCATAGGTACTAGGAGAAGGCAGGGAAGATGATAGAGAGAGGAGTAGGAGTCCCCCATGAAGGCAGGTTGAGGGACAAGGCAATCACGAGAGTGAGTCAGTGCATCAGTTAGAGCTACCAACCAATAAACCTCCTAGACATGTAGAAGATGAGATCAGGGAGTTGATATGACTCTAGGCACCATTGTTTATGGGTTCCACAGATAAGGCAATAGCAAAGGCTTGGTTATAGTCTATAGAAGTGCTTTGGGTTATGTCCTTATTGGAGTAATCTAAAGGAACGACTTACAATCTATTTACTATCAGAGAATGCCTCCAACTGATGGCAACAAGAGGAATCTATAGGAGGAGTAAGGATTGATACCCTCACATGGGAGACATTTTTGGCTAGATTTTGAGAGAGGTATCTTTTTGAGCACTTTAAACAAAATCAAATAGAGGAGTTCCACTCTCTACAATAGAGAAGCCTCATAGTAGCCTAGTATGAGAGTCAATTTCTTGAGCTCCTTCCTAATGTTGAGTACATGAAGGATGAAAATCTATGGATCCACCATTTCATCATGGGCCTTAACTTCTCACTTTAGGGTAACATCCACTTGGCATCCCTTACTACTTTTAGATGGGTAGTTAAGATAGCACTAGTTGTTGAGGATACTCAAGGTAGATAGGAGTCTTAGGATCGGTCTCAGAATCGAAACTCCACCCAACAATCAGGGTAGCAAAACCCCCCTTGGAAAGGGATTCAAAACTACTCAATGGGATCCTCTAAGGACCAATAGTCCTAGCAGTATAAACCACAACAAGACTCTAGGAAGAAACCATCATAGGAGTATCAAGGCTCTAAGCTTAAGAAATGGTAGTCATAGGGTCCTAAACAGGACTAGAAGGCAAAGGCCCCACATTGACAGCTAGTGAGGACTCAACAATCCTCTAGGGGTGGTTACAATAGATCTAGTAGGTCTAGAGGTCCACAACAGTCTAGATCACATGGTGTATTGGTTTATACCTGGGGACCATGGTTCACTTGTGGTGGCATGGGTCACCTAGCTAGAGAGTGTCCGCAGGGATAGTCAGACAGTGGCAAGCGAGGGGCTACTTCAGAACCTACAATTGGTGATATGAGTAGATTACACAGAGTGTTTGCAACAGTTAATAACCACTAGGTTGAGCATCGGGCCATAATTATCAAGGCCACATGTATAATAAAAAGGTGGTATGGTTGCTATTTTATTTTATTTTGGAGCTACTGACTCCTTTGTATCTCCATTTATAGTAGAGCATTGTGGGCTAGTGGTAGTTAGATAGGATGTCAGTTGGGAAGTAGAGTTAGCCTTAGGAGCCAGGGTGCCAGTTAGTTCCATGGTACATAATTTTCAGCTTCATATTAGAGACATGACCACAATGTCTGATCTATGCATTACCCCTCTAGGTTCATATGATGTTGTCCTTGGCATGGACTAGCTTTATGCCCACAATGCCAAGATGGATTGTCGACAAAAGAGGGTAGTGTGTGTGGATGAATATGAGATTTCTAGAGTGATGGTCTCTTCATATGATTTCCGCTATGCAACTTAGATAGTGCATGCAAAAGGGATGTTAGTTGTTCGCTATCACCATTAGTGACAAAGAAGAGGATTTAGAGGGAAAGCCATCCCTTGATGATTTTTCTAGTTTACGAGTTTGCAAATTATTTCCTTCAGAGCTCCCTAGTATGCCTCCACCTAGAGTAGTATATTTTCACATAGATCTTATGCCAGGAGCTGAGCTAGTATCAGAGCACCTTATAGGATGACTACTCATGAGCTAGTGAGCTAAAAACCTAGTTGGAGGAAATCTTAGAGAAAGGGCATATTTGATCTAGTGTGTCACCTTGGGGTGCACTAGCAATCTTTGTGAAGAAGAAGGATGGATCAATTAGGTTGTGCATTGATTATAAAAAATTGAACAAAGTAACCATTTATAACTGATTCCCACTTCCTAGGATTGATGATCTCTTTGATCAATTACAGGGTGCCCAAGTAGTCTTGAAGATAGATCTAAAGTTAGGTTATCATTAGTTGAGGATTATAGAGAGTGATATCCACAAGATTGCATTCCGTACGAGGTATGATCACTATGCGTTTACTATGATGCCATTTGGCCTCACAAATTCTTCAATTGTATTCATGAGCCTCATGAATGGAGTATTCTATACCTTTTTGGGTAATTTGTAGTTGTATTCCTGGATGATAGTTTGATATATTCTTGTAATGGGAAGGAGAATGAGGAGCACCTAAGACAAGTGTTGTATAAGTTGAGAGAAAACCAGTTGTATGTTAGCTTGTTAAAGTGTGCATTCTACAGACCCAAGATACATTAGTTGGGTCATGTTATATCAAGTGATGGGGTCTTAGTGTAATGCCCCAAAATTGGCTCATTGCCATCTCAACCAATTCTGGTCTATTTCTAATCAATCCTAAAGTCCTATTCCATTAGGCAAATTCTTATTCGGCTACTTGCCACTTGACTTAATTGTCAGATGCAGAAAACCCTAATCTGCATTCATCATGCTTATTATTTAATTCCTATAGTATTTACTCATCTTAGTCACATTAAACCTATTGATTAAATATTTAATTTAATTACTAAGTATTTATACTTTATTAAATTTAATTATTTCCTAAGGCTAATGTACTATGGAATTAAATTTATTTAATTTAATAAATATGCCTATCTTGATTAATTAAATGTAATTATTTAATTAAATGGGAAAGGTATTTCTAATTAATTAAACAAGATTATTTAATTAAATGGAGTACTTACTTCTAATTAATTAAACAAAGTTATTTAATTAAATGGGAAGCCATTCCTAATTAATTAAATAAAGTTATTTAATTAAATAAGAAAAGTGTCTCTAATTAATTAAATAGAATTATTTAATTAAATGAAAAAGGTATTTATGAGAGCATATCTCATTTTATTAAATTAAATATCTCTCCAAAATCCTTCTTCAGTTCAGAAAAGGAGATTTCCAGTTCACTGTTGATCAAAAAGGAATTAAATCAGTTAACTCCTTATTTTACTCAAATTAAATCAGTTAACTCTCTTTAATTTGGGAATCTTCCTTTATGACTGAACTTTACCTTTAATCCTGACCATTAATTGAAATCGATCTCAACCGTTGATGGATTCCAGCAAAGTCTATTTAAGAGACCCTCATCTCTTCATTTTAGGGAGGTTGAATGAGAATTTGCATCGAATTGCTGCTGGATTGTGCATTCATTTAAGCTCCCTACTTTCATATTCATTTTCTAGTTTAATTCTCATATAGATTTAATATGCATACATTTAGCATAATTTCTTTTACATGTTCTTAGCTTAAACGTGCATACTCCATTCTAGATTAATCTGCATTCTCATATAGATTAGTCACATATTCTTTCAAATACTTTGTTCTTACAGGGTCTGGTTGCTTAAACACCTCGAATCTGAGGATATCTGACAAGCAATTCCCTTTAGATAGAAGGCAACAGGTCACTTTTCAGGCTGATTTTTGGATGAACAATCCAATGTTCATTTCAGGATAGATCCACATACAATGATCATGTTGAAGTGTGTGTGTTAGCATAGGCCACATATTCACGCATACATTTCTGGCGCCCATCTAAACTGGTCACATTGGCCTCATTCATCCATAAGTCCCAAGTCCTTTGGAAGCAATTTGGATGATCAACTCAAACACAAGTGCATGAATCCATCCTCAAAATTTCACACTGTCTCCTCTAATCGACATGTGAATGTCAAGAAGGAAAATACGCAAAAGAGACCGCAAAGGTCCACTATTCAAAGAGCTCAACCAAGGAAAGTGTGGGTTCTTAAATTTGTTATCGAAGAAATGCATTCCAAAGCATCTAATGAAAAATCAAAAGCTATATGGATTCCCAAGTCTCTTTTGAAGGACTTGAATATTGCAAACAAGTCAAAGTTGACATTTAAGCTTCCAAAGGCTTCCACTCCATCTTCTTCCCAAAATCTTCCTAAAAAGGTTTCAAAACCTTATACTCCACCTTCCTCCAAAATTATTCTACCACCTCATACATCTAAACCTCAATCTATTTCATCCATATTTCCTCCATCATTCCACTACCCTTCAAGGTCTGTGTCAATGTTGATCTTGCCCACTTTTTATTCTACACTTGCACATCCCTTTCAATACCCTATCCACTTCACCTTCTATCCTCCCCCTTTTATCCTTCCATCCCATTTATCTAATCCATAGCCTAAAACCTTATCCTCTCATTTTCCTATCTCCCCTCCATTACCCTATCAGCATCTTTTAGCATACCTTTCTATGGTCTTGGCTTTATCATAATTTATCCTTTCAATAGGAGCACTATTCAAATTGAAGAAGGCTTGAATTCTTTCCAAAAACTCTAAAAATCCAAAAAAAAAAATGAAAAAATGAAAAAAAGAAAAAAATAAAAAAAGTGCCTCGGTGAAAACTTGGAAATAAGCACCTTGGTAGCAAAAGTAAAGAAAAATAAATCTGTCCTATGGTGAAAACCACTTCTTGTGGCACCTTGGACAAGTACCATGATGAAAACCTGGTAAACATACATCATGCGTATTTCTTCCATCCATGACATCCTATCATGATCTTGCTTATCCTTCAAATGTCCTCGTCTCAAGTCACTCACTCATAACCTCCATAACAAACATTGCTATCCTATTTAGTTAACCCTCTGGTCTTGATCAATGAAAGAAAGAAGAAAACTCAATTCTTGGAAATCTCTTGACATGGTCACTTTCTTGGATTACTTACGTGACACCCTTCATTACACCATGAGCTCATGTTGTTATATCCTTTTCCCTAGCTTCGGTAATCTTGTGAAGACTTTCCTTGAAGGTAACATTCACTGCTTCATGCTCCTTGCCTTTCCATCTCTGCTTATCCACTCGCTTGCTACTACATCTCATCCTACACCTTGCTAGACACTGGAACAAAATCAAGGTGATCCTTCTTGAGTGCTGGTAACCTTTGAAAAATCTAAAAATCAGATAAAATCTCAAAAATTCAAAAAAAAAATAAAAAAAAGAAAAATACAAAAAATTGAAAAAACAAACTAAGTGCCATTGGTGAAAACCTAGAAACAGGCATCATGGTGGCAAAAAAAAAAGAATCTTGCCAAGAAGGTGAAAACCTGGTAAACAGGCGCCTCTTGTTCACAATGCTCCATCTTGCAGTGCATCTTCTGGCTATTTTGTATAGTCGCTTTCGTGTTTTCACTTTCCTACTTTTCCTACTCATGTATCCATGGATTGAGTCTTGTCATAGCTCGGGGGCATTCCCCCTTAAGTGTCACTATTTTTGAGATTCTCCTCATAGAATCTCTTTTGCAACAGTCACTAGTGGTTCTCACTGTGTCTGCCTATTGTCGCTAGTATCACTATTTTTGAGATTCTCCTCATAGAATCTCCTTTGCGACAGTCACCAGTGGTTCTCACTACGTCTGCCTACTATCGCTAGTGTCACTATTTTTGAGATTCACCTCATAGAATCTCCTTTGCGATAGTCACCAGTGGTTCTCACTGCGATTGCCTACTGTCACTAGTGTCACTATTTTTGAGATTCTCCTCATAGAATCTCCTTTACGACAGTCACCAGTAGTTCTCACTACGTCTGCCTACTGTCGCTAGTGTCACTATTTTTGAGATTCTCCTCATAGAATCTCCTTTGCGACAGTCACCAGTGGTTCTCACTGCGTCTGCCTACTGTCACTAGTGTCACTATTTGTGAGATTCTTCTCATAGAATCTCCTTCGCGACAGTCACCAGTGGTTCTTACTGCATCTGCCTACTATCACTAGTGTCACTATTTTTGAGATTCTCCTCATAGAATCTTCTTCGCGACAATCACCAGTGGTCCTCACTGCATCTGCCTACTGTCGCTAGTGTCACTCTCTTCAAGATTCTCCTCATAGAATCTCTTTCGCAACAGTCACCAGTTGTTTCAACTGTGTCTGCCTACTGTTGCTAAGTCATGTCTCCAGATTCCTTTATGGAAAATCTCTTGCGTCAATCACCAGTCGTCCTGGCTATGTCTGCCTACTATCACTCAGTCGTCCTGGCTGTGTCTGCCTACTGTCACTCAGTCCTTCTTAGGTTCTTCATAGTGAAGATTCCTCTGTGACCTCAGTCACTAGTTGTTCTGACTATGTCTGCCTACTCTTGTCACCCTACTGAAAAGTTTTCTTTTGAATGTATTCTAGACATTGGCACTTGACATCAATTCCAAAACATTAAACTCAAAAATGATATACTTGTTTGGATATGCTGAGCATTTTCTTTGTTTGCTTTATTTTTTGCTTTATCATATCTCCCCGAGCAACTTGATGATGTCATCTTCGACTAGAGAAGTAATGACTGGGGGCATGATCTTTTCTTTGCTTTCTGTTTGTGGTTTAGTTCCAATAAGTTGATCTATTCCTATAAGAGGGGTGTCCACTATAAGAGCCTCCATCTCGTATTGGATGGCCATGTGTACCTCGACTTTTTTTATATGAATATATCAATGACATTGGTTCTTCTCCTTGTTTGTTGGAGTGAATTCTTCATGCTATAGTACATACTGATACTTGTCTTACTAAGTGAACATACGAGTCACTGCAAATATATCTAGCACACTTCTGTCTCAAGTTACGAATGCAAGGGTCATTGCGGACATAATGAATACTGAGTACTTAGCATAAGAGAGATCTCTCGTGTGTTTGGTGTGCCTGTCATGCAAGCAACATTCAGGTCATCCTAGCGTCTATGCTTTGATACTTATGTTAACTTGTTACATTAAAAGGGACAAATGTTCTGGTCATTCTAGCTTCTTGTGCCTTGAATGCTTACATTTAATCCCGACAACCCAATAATGTATGTTATATTCATATTTTCATGATTGAAATTGTCAGTGGGAATTGTATAACATACGAGCTTTATTTTATATCCAGTGATGATAAATCGTTGAGGCTTGTTAACCAGACCTAGGGTTGCATTTAACATAGTCTTGCATTACATACTTCATTTGCATAACTGCGCAATTCGATGGTCATTTTTTTCATACTCCACATGCATCAGATTCCTCTACGGTTGCACAAGCATTTGGTTCGTCAATTCATGCTCCTCAATGGAATACCTATGACTATCAAACAAAAACATGCAACACTATGTGAGATTTCAGTTCATGCATATGCATTCTATCTAAGTACAACATACATCTCATGGACATCAAAGTAAAACAAAATAGACAATGACATGTACACAGGAATACTTGGCTCAAAATCTCGTATATATATATATATCAAAGAATGGGTTAGTACAAAAATGGGCGCTACCTGAGTGCAATCGATAAAAAATGATACATGTGGTGCTGGCACACCAATCGATACATAGCCAGGGATCAAAATCAAAAATCATATGCAGAGCATCTAACTCTGTCCCGAACCCTCGCCTCCAAGAGGAGCAGGAGGAGCAGGGGCAACTGGTGGTGGAGGCAGTGGTGGCATATCTAGCCTGATAGGAGGTCATGCACCTCTAGACTCTCGCGCGTACTGAGAGAATCGCTGAACCTGCAATGTCTCATCCGGTACCGCGCTGGTATATGCAGCATAATAATAAGCTACTCATGTTGACTAAAAGAAGATCTCATCCTGCACCAGCTCCAGCCTCTGCTCTGCAGTCTTCGCTCGCTCCCTCTGACAATCTGTCTCCCGTTGTCTCTCCACTAGCTGCGCATCCCAAACTGCAACTACAATTTGCAACTCTCCCAATTATCGGGAGGCTGCACAAACCCACTCCCGGTACCTCTGTACCGCATCCTACACCCTGCCTGCCAGCTAATCTGACATACCCTCATCTAACATCTCAGGTGCCTGCTACTGTGGTGGTGCTTGCGGCTGTGGTGGCACTTGCTGTTGTGAAGCCTCCTGCTGAGGGGCCTCCTCCTCTATCCTCTGCCTGCGACGTCGACTCTATCCACTCCCACAACCACCGGCACCTGGGTCTGATCTCATCTGACGTGGAGGAATCTACATCTGCTAAACCCAATGCCGGACTCGTGACTGCTGCTGTGGCTGAACTGGCAGCTGTGGCTGTGCCTGCTACTGCTGGGGTGCCTGTCTCTTTGTCTGCACTGCCTGCCCTGCCATCCCCACTGGGTCTGTAAAACATGGGAATGGATGGCTAATAAAAAATTCCTGATATGCAGGCATCATCCCTACATCTACTACCTCTGGCAGGTAGTCCCACTAAACTACAGCTAAACTGCAAATATCTATCATGGATCGCCCTGGATCCATCTGTGGTGGCCATCCCCGCTCAATATCCTTCTGCACCCTGGCATAGGCACAATACTCATGTGAAATGTCCTGGGGATGGCCATACTGCTGCCACACTCGCGAGATAACAAATCTCTCGATCACAGATGTCGTCCTTCTCACTAGAGGTCGAGAACTAAACATCCATGGCAGCTCTCTAGGGGCATCATCCCAATCCTCTGTCTCTCTCCAAGGTCGCCATACAACGAACACCAGGTTATCAAGATGTGTCCGCCAATGCTCAGTCTTACCCAGGTGGGCTTGGGTAATATGCCCTCGATATCTGCATATGTAGGGCTCCATAAGCTGCCGGGCATCCTCAAAAATCAGCCTACATATGGGAAGATGCTCCCAAGCCCAAATTTGCAGAACATAAACTCTCGCTGCCATGGTCTTCTTCTCATGGAAGACAACCTCATGCATCTCATGAAAAAGGTGAGCCAACATGCACTAACCCCACCCAAAGATCTCGGGTGCCTCAACCATCCTGCGAAGCATGGCACCCCACCCACACTCCAAACCATGCTATCCTCTGTCAGGACATAAGAAACAGCTTAGGAATATAGCTAGCACAGATGCCAGCCTGTGTGTCGGTCCATATGTGTGCATGAGCTCATCCCAGCTGATGGCCCTACCCCTCGGTAGCTCTCTCTCGAACACAACTGATAATGCTTTTGTCCCTGCTCGGGGCACTCTATCATAAATGACTCGGGCACCGTGAAAGAGAATCTGCAAGATCCTCCAGATGTCCTCCGCAGTGATGGTCATCTCGCCCATCGACAGATGGAATGTGTTCGTCTCTAAATGGAAATGCTCTACCAAGGTAGTGAGAAGGTCGTGATTCACTATCACGGCTGGAATCTGGCACAAAGAAGACAAACCCAATTGGGCAATGTGTGCCCGATCTACATCATCAAGACTCCGCAATAGCTCCTTGTATGGTGGGAAATGAGATCTGAATGCAACATCTCCAAAGACCTCCTGCACGCACAACAAAAAATGATAGACAAACGATTAGTATCGAGTCAAAATTAAGCATCAAAACGAACTAAAATGAAATTTTTGAGTGTGAAAATCAAACTTTTATACAAAACTGTCATAGAATTTCGTGCGAAAAAAGAGTTGCTCGTGCAAAGAAATCACTATCTGCGCGAGAAAAGAAGATTTTGCGAGAGAATCAAATCGCCTCGTGCGAAGAATCTCAATCTTTGTGCGAAATCTAATTCGTCCTGCGCGAAGATCCTTAGGCCGCGCGCGAAAAATAGTCTACCCTGTTTCTTCATGTGAAGAAAGAAGATCTTGGCATGAGAAGAGATTGGCTTTGCGCAAAAATCGAATTAAACATTCCTAAACATGCTAAAATGTGCAATAAATGACCTCAAAATGCGTGAAAACAAAAGTACGAAGATGGGAAATCGATGACTCACCGGTGGTCCATAGTCTACTGGCTGACTGTGTTGTCTGGAGCGCTCAAAATGATGATATCTCACATTCACTGCCATGTCTCTATCAGAGCTCAAAATCACTACAAGACAAAAGCACAAATGAATTGAAAATGACCCTTCGAGCCCTTATATAGCTGTTGACCCAAATTTTTCAAAGTGCTCGAATTTGCGCAAAAATCACACCCCTGGCTAATTGGACCGTTCTGGATCCGTTTTCGGGATCAAATTCAAAATCTGACACACCTAAGAGCCTCAAAAATGCATTTTAAAATTTTGGGGACCGACGCGATCGAACTAGTTCAAAAGAAGACTACATAGTAGAAATTTTTTTTGATTCTTGGAATCCTTTCAAATTTACATTCTCCATATTTTTAAAATTCATTTTGAAAATAGTCAACTCAAGTCAACTATGGCTAAATTTGGTCAACTTTTGGTCAACCTTGGTCTTTGCAAATCATTATTATTTCAAATCAACCCTGAATCTTCTTTAGATTGTTTTGATCTCTTCTAGAATTTGCTAAATCTCAGATTTCTTCTATATCTCATGATATACTACTTCAAATCATATTTCTGGTGTGTCATCTTTCGATTTCGCTCCCGAGGGGGTAGGATGATTACATCATTAAATACTTATTGCTCAGGGCATCTAGTTCCCATCTTATGTCCTTATCAATTGGGGCATCTCATCACTCGGGGCATTTTGTTCCCTTCTATTTGGCATCTTTGCCATCTATCTTATCTTTTCATCAATTGATCAACCTTATAACAACTCTTCTCAGAGTTCGATGGACAGGTATTGGGACAATCTAAACCCCGACTCCTAAGGATCAAGCCTCATTCTGGGGATGATTCTATGACTCATGATTGGACCTTGTTATCTTTTATCAATCTTAGGTATCTAGGTGTTCTATCTGGATCCTTGAAGGTTAAGCTCCGTTCTGGAGATAATCTTCTAAATGCTTTCAGTTTTAGGTATCTAGGTGTTCTATCTGGATCCTTGAAGATTATGCTTTGTTCTAGAGATAATCTTCTAAATGCTATCAATTTCAAGTATCTAGGTGTTCTATCTGGATCTTTGAAGATTATGCTTCGTTTTGGATATAATCTTCTAAATGCTATCAATTTCAAGTATCTAGACGTTCTGTCTGGATCCTTAAAGATTACGTTTCGTTCTGGAGATAGTCTTTTAAATGCTACCAATCTTAGGTATCTAGGTATTCTGCTTGGATTCCTTGGGATTAAGCTCTGTTCTAGAGATAGTCCTTAAAAGCTTATTAATTGGTCTCCGTGTAATCAACTTCGGAACCAATCTCATGTTCACATCATGCTTTTTGACTATCTTTGAATTGAACATGTTGCTCGCACATTCATTCAAAGAGGGGCAAAATGTAATACCCCAAAATTGGGTCATTGCCATCTCAACCAATTATGGTATCCTAAAGTCCTATTCCATTAGGCAAATTCTTATTCGGCTACTCGCTACTTGACTTAATTATCAGATGTAGAAAACCCTAATCTGCATTCATCATGCTTATTATTTAATTCCTATAGTATTTACTCATATTAGTCACATTAAACCTATTGATTAAATATTTAATTTAATTACTAAGTATTTATACTTTATTAAATTAAATTATTTCCTAAGGCTAATGTACTATGGAATTAAATTTATTTAATTTAATAAATACGCCTATCTTGATTAATTAAATGTAATTATTTAATTAAATGGGAAAGGTATTTCTAATTAATTAAATGAAATTATTTAATTAAATGGAGTACTTACTTCTGATTAATTAAAAAAAGTTATTTAATTAAATGGGAAGCCATTCCTAATTAATTAAATGAAGTTATTTAATTAAATAAGAAAAGTGTCTCTAATTAATTAAATAGAATTATTTAATTAAATGAAAAAGGTATTTATGAGAGCATATCTCATTTAATTAAATTAAATATCTCTCCAAAATCATTCTTCAGTTCAGAAAAGGAGATTTCTGGTTCACTGTTGATCAAAAAGGAATTAAATCAGTTAACTCCTTATTTTACTCAAATTAAATCAGTTAACTCCTTATTTTACTCAAATTAAATCAGTTAACTCTCTTTAATTTGGGAATCTTCCTTTATGACTGAACTTCACCTTTAATCCTGACCGTTGATTGAAATCGATCTCAACCGTTGATGGATTCCAAGAAAGTCTATTTAAGAGACCCTCATCTCTTCATTTTAGGGAGGTTGAATGAGAATTTGCATCGAATTGCTGCTGGATTGTGCATTCATTTAAGCTCCCTACTTTCATATTCATTTTCTAGTTTAATTCTCATATAGATTTAATATGCATACATTTAGCATAATTTCTTTTACATGTTCTTAGCTTAAACGTGCATACTCCATTCTAGATTAATCTGCATTCTCATATAGATTAGTCGCATTTTCTTTCAAATCCTTCGTTCTTACAGGGTCTGGTTGCTTAAACACCTCGAATCTGAGGATATCTGACAATCAATTCCCTTTAGATAGAAGGCAACAGGTCGCTTTGTCGGCTGATTTTCAAATGAACAATCCAATGTTCATTCCGGGATGGATCCGCATACAATGACCATGTTAAAGTGTGTGTGTTAGCATAGGCCACATATTCACGCATACACTTAGTAGATCCAACAAAGATTAGGACCATCATGGATTGGCCAACATCCAAAAGTGTCACATTTTTTGGTTGACTCTTTCTTTGAGGTTGTTGGGAATTATTTTGGGTATTTTTGTAGTAGATGAAGGATCTTAAAACCTTCTTCATTCTACCAATGTTTGGATTCTATTGAAATCAATTCCCTTTGCATCTTGAAATTGTTTGAAAATAGGTCATATAGTTCAAAAGAAGACTACATAGTAGAAAAAAGTTTTGAACCAACATTATACACTAGAGAAGAAGCATGAGAAGCAAAAGAGTTATTCTCAAGTTATAACTAAAGAAGTTCTACCCAGATCTTTAGAGGAATTTGTGATGTTGAAAATATGATTCATTATCACAAATATAGTAGGAAGGCCAAGAATCTCCCACAAGGGAGATCAAATTAGTACAAAGGGGCATACCAATGTGTGATCTTTGTGATATAAAGGCACCTTGGGCTTTATTCCTCCTTTTTCTAAGAGAAGGACATCTAGTGTCACAAAAAAAATCAATGAAATTAAGTTTAGTGAAATCAAAAAGAGGGAAATAAGTTAATAAATATTTAAACCTAAAAAATCAGTTGTCAAATTATAGAGTAACTAACCTGAGTTTGATATAGAGCTAGGAGATTGAAATCTACAAACCCTAAAAATCTAGAGATCCATGTAAGGGATAACTTGGAGGGTAAGGTATGACTTGGAGGGGCCTAGTAAGGGTCAAGGTTGACCTTAATCTAGGCTGTGCAAAAAAATTTGAAATCTAAAACTTTGACAAAATTGGTAACACTATATCAGCAATTCTGATCCAAAAACTTATAACATGTTTGTACACACAAGAAAGTGGATATTTTATTGGTAGGAAGGGGATTGCCCTTGCCAAGCCCCAATTGAGGAATAAACCTTGAATTGAAATAGATATAAATAAAGGAATGTTAAGATGTAGAAGTAAATCTAATAATGGAGAATAACATATCAATGTTGATCCAATTATGTTTAATGTGTTATCAAATGTGTTAATGCAATAGCTTTGACTCAACACCAAAACTAAAAGGAGATCATGTAACATAAAACCTAATGTGTGTGAATGATTAATTTTTTTCTTAATGATGAATTCAAAGACTTGAATATGTGAAGGTGAATATATTCCTTAATGAACAACTCCAATTAAGAAAGAAGCTAGATATAGGAGAAGGAATGGATAATAAAGATCTAGAATGCTCAAATGAATGCATTGATTGCTTGAAGACTCTTTGAACGCACTTGCTTGTATGCTTAATACTTGATGCTCATAAATTATTTTGGATTTTGTGTATGATGATGGATGTAGTGGATGATCAAATGAAGTGAGAAGGCCCAATTTTATACTAGTATTATGCATGAGAATTGATAGGGTTGACTGCATAAAGAAGGAAAATGTTAATATTTTGCATTAGGTTTGGGAACTAATAGAAATTGACCACTTGGGTAAAGGATGACCTCATCCCTTACCCCAGATAAAGGTCAACCTTGACCCTTACTTGGAGGTACAAACTTTCAGATAGAAGCCTTGGGTCCATCAACTATTGATTATCTAGGGAAATATGAAGAGCTATGTAGGAAAAATGTTCACAAATGCATTTAAATCATGAATTTTGTGATTGGAGGAATACACAAGAATTCATGCATAGAAATGAATGCCAAATTGGTATTTAGTGCAAGATTAGAAGAAAAGGGACCTTGATTTAAGTGATTAAATACAATAGGAGATCTTAATGTATCATGTAACACCTCGCTAGGGAACACAAGAGAAATTAACCTAAATATGTTACCAAGTTTATTGAACAATTTTTTTCTGAAAACTTTATGAAATTTTATTGATAATAATGTGAAATTGATACAATTGAAAATATGTTACACAAACATGAATGCATTCCAAAACCAATTACATTTCTCAAGCTTACTAGATGTAGAATTACATATGTGTTAATTTAATTAATTAGATTAATCATAAGTACAATATCTCACAACTATCATCCCAAATCATAAGTTAATTTAGTTAATTTAATGAAAATCAAACAAATCATCCCATAAATGACTACTTTAATTAAAATAATACCATAAAGTATACTCAAAGACATAACATCCACTATATGTGCATAGGGTATGTAATAATAGTCCAAATACAGATACAATATATCCCATAAGGATATCAAATGATATATGACACATAATATAAATAAAAATACCAAAATATAAGATAAAGTCTCCAAAAATGATGAACAACAAGGTACAATTGCTAAAGGAATATCCAACACTAGTACGAGTATGTTGAAACCTTAATGATTCTTGTAAAAAAATCAATGGTAATAGAATCACTACTACTCGATCACAAAGAATCAAAGGTCCCCTCCTACTATGTTGAGGATATTATATTAGATCCCACTTGAATAAAAAACTATAAAATCAACAACACAAATCCTAGGCAAGGAATCTTGAAAGCCCTCTATCTCAAGTGTTGGTACACATACAACAAAGGTGATCCCAGAAGCAACCGACACACATAGAAAACTTAATATGCATATGGGGAAATGCCATCATATGATTCAACTCTATGGTTATCATGATAATCTCTTTGGACCCTAATCCCCTAATGACTTTATGCAACATCAGTAACCTCTCATACATACAAGACTTACTAACTATGCAAGACCTTCATTAGGAATCTTCTCCCACTCTCATCCTAGTATGTACCATGTCCTAAAAATGTGTCACACTTCTATAAACCATTATTTTCAAGAATACCCATGGAAGAGAGCATCTCAAGAGGTGTCCTATAGCCCTCTATCTATTACGTGAAAAGGTGCAAAAAGTGAAATGGTGGCTCTCAAATGAACCAAGCTATGCAACCCTTGAAAGGTGCACCATAGAATGAGAGATTCAAATATTAGAGAAAACATGCTAGCATCCAAGAATTAAAATTTGCAAGATAACAAAGAGTTACAAGATCCTTCTAGTTAAGCTATGTAATCTAACCTATGAGCATAAAGAAATCTAAGCTAAGAGTGCCATAATGCAAGTAGAGTGAGAGCTAAGATAAAATTCCAAAATGCAAGAATGCTCCAAGTCTTCAAAGCTCCAAAGTCACTAAGAAAACCTATAACATAATGTTAGTATGAGAGTCTAAGATATGAGAATAAAGAGAGAGCCCTCTCTTTTAAAGAAAAATGGATGGTTGAGATCATAAGCCAACAGGGGCTTAGTCAAGGGTGGAGGATGCATCTTGAGTAATCCATGTGTACAACCATATCACCTAATCAAGATCAACGGTGGAGTTCATAGATGTGTGAAGGAGAATGAAGATTCCACCCACCTTGGAAAGTGTGTACCTTATGAGACAAAGAGCCTTTTCCTTTTATTTTTAAAATAGGAATAATGCTTTATGGGCGCATACTTAGGATAACTGGTAAGTGGAGATTATTATTTAATTAAAAGGGAGAAAGTTTTTTCAATTAAATAAAAGACTTAGGATAATGTGGTCAAACCATACATTATAAATGAATAAATAACAAAGTGATGATTTGATCAAAGATAAGCAATAGATAAATTAAGAAAAATTTCTAGAAAGGGGGCTTATAGTCTAGATGACCATTTTTGGGTGACAACATGTACTATGACTCAAGGTATGAGTGAGGAACACAATAATCTTATTAATACTTTATACCAATATCAAAGTTTATAAAGTTATCACTTATTAATTCAACTTACAATGAGTTACCCTAGTAACCACTTAGTGTCCTAATCCCCATTACAAGTCTCTTCCCCTCTGTACACATACATAACCCACCCCATGCTCCAATAAAAGAGAATCAAAGAAAATAAGAAACTAATTCCATAAAATATTCTCATAAAATATAATCATGGAAATAACTAAAGTAGTATAATGGAGCATAGGAAATACTATCACATTCCATACATGAATTCATTATCCATATCAATATAAAATTTTACTAGATCATTCGTCCCATAATGGGTATCCAATAATCATAATTATAATCCAAAAAATCTCATAACATGAGATGAATGATAATAATAAAGTTTAATATCCTTGCTATTAGTGTTAGTTTGGGACAAGTAATATATATGAAATAGATGTTAGAATTCAACAATAATAAGTTTTAACATACTATTCTACCCTCTAACTTAACCCAACCTTAAAGACATATCTAAATTGGGTTTCTTAACTATTAGTTACTCCACCATCTTGTCTGAAGTGTGCCCCTTCCGGATTTTCTTGGATGGGACATCCTTTATCCAAGGTCAATCACATATGCATCTGTTGACATCGTCAGAATATTCTTAGCCATAATGTCTTCTTCATCTAACCATTTATACAGGAGTTATTATGACCTTTCAAACTAACACTATTACCCACTTATGTGAAGGTTGTACTAACCTCTTGCATTGACACTATGAGGTATCATCCTTATCTAAATATTTATACGGGGATTGTGTTGGCCTCTTGCAATGACACTATTAGCCATTTATACAAAGGATATACAAATATCTCATACTGGCACTATGAGACTCCATTAATCCCAACTTATCCATTTATATAGAGATGATCCCAATTCCTACACTAACTCTTAGCCATTTATATAGAGTTCAACACAATCCCTACATTGGCACTATGATAGTTTAATCTATTGTTTCTTTATATTCATTTAATGTACATTGTTAAATTTATATTCATCCAATTATTATTCTTTTTAAATTGTTAATAATACACACACACATGCATGTGCACGCACGCGCGCACACACACACACACACACACACACACACACACACACACACACACACACACACACACACACACACACACACACACACACACACACACACACACACACACACACACACACACACATGTAAAGAAAATATTAAATATATAACATACCTTATATACATGACTTTATGATGTTTTTACCACTTTTTACAACTGCCTCTCTTCTCACATTAAAATTTATGCCAAGATGTATGTGATTATCTCTTCTATTACGTTATTGTATTTTCTCCTTTTGATACCATTTTTTTAGCCAATGCAATTTATAAATCTTATTTTATTTGAAATATATACCCTTCTGAAAAGTCACAACCTTTTGTAATCACAATCCTTTTAAAAAATTACAACCCTTCATAATTATAACCCTTTTAAAAAGTCACCTCCTTTCATCATTTATAAAGTCACTTCATTGTTTTTTCTCATTCATTTCCTTTTCCTCTAATCCTTCTTTAATTTGTATATTCTAGTCTTCTTCCTTTCCCTTTTAAAATAAACTCTCATTTCTTTTATATCTTAATTTGAAGGAATCACATCTTTTTACTATGCATATCTTGATTTTTTATTAGATTTAGTTAATTTATTATTATTATTATTTTATAGGTAAAGGTCGAAGCCATTTATATTATTAAGAAAATAAAAATATTACAAAAGTTGCATGCAAACATGCACTAGTAGGAAAAAATAGAGAAGAAAATCGTCAATCTCACCCAAGATAAAATTCCTATATAAGAGTACATAGATAAAAGGGGCATACCCCAATTTTTAGAATATTTTATGAAGGGTATGTTAGAAATTTGTTTTGCGCTCCCCTTGGGATTTGTGACAAGGTCTTAATCGCCTCCTATGTACTATAAGTTGAATGGTTGTATTGGGCATTAACAGATCGATCTTTTGGTGCAATGTCAACTCCACTCTAAGAAGTGGTATTAGATCTTGGTCACATGTTCAAATCCTCAGACCCTCGGGTAATGTTAAGAAAGAGATCATTACAAATATTTTAAATTCTCCCCTCGGGATTTGTGACAAGGGCTTAACTACCTCCTGTGTACTATAAATTGAGTGGTTGTATCGGCCATTAACAGATTAGTTTTTTAGTGCAAGAACAACTCCACTCTAACAATGTATACCCTTCTTTACAATTTGATCCATTATAAGCTTCTTTCCACCATCTATTATCTTTGTTAGGTTGAGTTTTGTATAAATTCCCATGTCACAATTTGGGTCCTCCATCCTTTATATCTTAGTTTTAACAAGTGAGAGATCCAATGAGAAGGATTTCCTGAGAGGACTATTAAATCTTTGTAGTGTTGCCACAAAATGATAGCTACTTTTACACTCCATTTTTTAGTTGATTAACTTGGAATGAATTTTTAAGTACCATTGTGAATCTATGCATCTTAATGAAGACTTCAAGCTTTAAAGACAACATTGGTTTTAAAAGCAACATAGTTTAGAAATAAATAGTCTTACCTTCTATATCTTCATAACTTTTTAGAAATATTTTGTTTTGATTCCTTTGTTAACAAGTTAAAACTTTATTTGGTATTATCGTTATCCATATGGGTAGATTTCTTATGCTTCTTATCCTTTTTTATTTTCTAGTTTGAATCTTAAAATTCATGTGGTTTAGAAAAGGCTAAATTCTTCTTGGATTTCTTTCATGATTCAATTTTGACTTTATTGTTGAAAGTGTGGCTAAGGCGGTAGAGTTTCATTAAATTACTAATAATGTTTTGGTGATGTTTAAGTGAACTTGAGAGTTTCTAAGAGGGCTAATTGGGGAGGAGAAAAAATTATTCTAAAGGAAACCTAGATTAAAATAATCAATATAAGTTTGAGATAATAAGAGTATATTTGTATTTTCCTTGTTTGGAGTACTATTAAATTATTGATAAAACTTTAATTTCATCATAATATAATCATTGCATTAGGGTATAATTAATACATTCTAAGTTAAAAATTGATTTGGTGCTTTGTGAGAGGATTACAAGATTAAACACAAAACATTCTTTATTGAATGATGAGGGGAATCTTATTAGAGATAATAGATTGACCTTTTGGTCTTCAAATTTATCTTCCCTAGTTTATATATATTTAGTTTTAGTTTTATAATCTAGTTGATAGCTATTGTAACTACTTGAAATTAAATATAAATATAAATTGGTAAAGAGTATGTTGGAGAAGAATGTGACTTAGTGAGAAAACATATGGAAGCAATATGTATATAATAAGTCTATTTGGATTCATGTTTAATTACGAAGGTTTGAGTTTTGCAATCTCCCATCTTGACATTATAACTTCATTCTTAGATCTTTATTGATGTTTATGGGTATGGAGGTTTGAAGATATATAAGTTTCAACTGGTCTTTCGTGTAATGCATTGATAGTGTAATGAAAAAGGGGGGTGTCTTTGATTATGATTAGGGATCCATGCTCAAGGTTTTAATTAATCAATTTGTGTTAATCAATCTATTGACATTTGGGTGGTAGAGAGTTATAATTAAATCTTTCCTTATGTCTAATTCTACAAATATATTTCTTATATAAATGATGGGTCGGGGATTGACCTGCTTTGAGGGAGGTCTTTTGAAGGTTGAAGTCCAATCATTGGGGGTTAGATCAAAGACATAGATGTATAATTAATATCCTATTGGCATGACTTTTCACTTCCTTATAAAGATCAAATTTTCCAAGCAATTGCAAATTTGTAAAGTGTGTAGAGCATGAATTTTTAACCCAACCCATTCATCGAAAAATAGGGCATGAAAGCAACCATAAAACAACTAGGTCTTGGTTTTATAATTTATTTCTATATGTATTTATATGATATGACTTTACATTATTTTTTTCATGATGAATTATCTATGAATATTACTAATAACAATTACATAGGTCAAGGCAAGGAGTTTTCCATGGAAGAAATATCTTCATAACTTGAATTTTAATTAAGAGAAAAGGGGAAATGGAGGGTTATCCTACTTAAAGAAGCTCAACTAAAATATGCCGAGCTACCCGAGACTCACTTACATATTTTAATCATTTTTTTATTACTATTATGATAGGGTCAATTTGGTATGCTATTAATGTTGTATAAGGTAGATAACAATAGATTTTTAGCCTTATTATCTAATAATAAGAGCTTACATGACAATAGATGATATATTGGTTGATTGTTTGGTTGCGATAGGGTCCTTTATTAATGTTTTGTGTAGCTCAATTTAAGTTTGTTTGTTCTTGTTAATTCATATAAGTGTTAATCTAAGCCTTACCTCCCTCGAGTGATAGATATTGAATTCCGTGTCTTAATGTTTAATTATTCTGGAGTGTAAAATTGAATTTGTCTCTTTGTAAGAGATTATAATGATGGGGTTGATCCTTAAGGAGGTGTTTATTGTGCAATCTTATTAAGGACAAACTTTGAGAGAGCCTCACAAGACTTTGAAACCTATCTAAACTACTAATTTGATTTTGTATAATCTATTTGATTACTATCACTTTCCTATAAATTTCTTCACCATTTGCTCCCTTGTTTGCTAAATGGTTCACCTCTTTGTTCCTTCTCGGTAGATGTGTTAAATTTTGGTTTTTCCAAATTTGTCAATGAGGGTTAGTGCATATTTGAGTTTGGAATTGATTTTCCAATTTGGGGTGCCTCTTTTTCTAATCGCATTTAGGATTATTTGTGAATCCCCTTTGATAATTTTTTTTTAATGCCAGCTTCTAGACCTAGCTTTAGACCTTCTATTAATGCTTCTAATTCTACAATGCTATTCAAAGTTTCTCCTAGATGTTTGGCTCGTTTAGCTATCCATTTTCCTTTGTCTGAGTGGATTATGCATCCTAATCCTAGCTTGCTCGAGTTTCCTTTGGATGCTCTATCGATTTTCAGATGTTCACATCCTATTATGTTATTCTATATTAAATTATTTTACTTATTTATTTTGTGTTTATGATCATTTATTATTAAATCATATTTAAAAGTCTAGCATACTTTCTATAATATTCTCTCTTGTATTTAATTCAATTTTTATTCATTTGTTTTTAACAATATTATTACTTAATTATTTTTAATCTTATACTATATATTATTTTATTAATAATAAATTATATATTTTTATCTATTATGTCTTATTCTTATATTTTACCTATTAATTTTGATATGATATATATTTTTATCTATTATCATTATTTAATTAATAATATTGTATTCATATTATTATTTTATCTTAAATTGGGGACATGCCATTAAGCATCAATTACATCCACCTTCAAACATGGAGTAACTTAATTTATCAAGATAATCTTCTAGAATGTAGAACAATTATATTAAATAGCATAAGTTGACCAAATAAACCAGGTCTAATAGAATAATGGTTGTCACTCTTTTTGGTTAAATGACATAATGATTGAGACAAGTGACATTACTCACAAATACACTCCAAAACACACACAGACTAATCGAGACACAAAAATGGTTATATCTTTCACATAGAAGTTAAATTCCCAAAGCTTCTAGTTCACACTCCTAAAGATAAACTAAAATCCTGAAATAGCCAACATAAAGTAACACAATATAACTACATATAAGGAACACAACTATAAAAAAAATTTGGTTTTTCAATAAAATCAATTTATATTCTAAAGTTGAGTTTGACTATAAAGGTATCTATTTAATGACAAGCATAAATACCTATAGGTAAATAAGTGTGAATAAGTTTTCTATGTGTATTAAATCACCATGTATTGAATAAGTTTAACAACTTCCCTTATATAAATAATATCTAGTAAAAAATATTAATCAATACAATAGTGATATTTATCATAATTATTAAGATAACTTAATATTCAACTTAAAAATTAACACTCAATTAAATACTAGTACTTGCACCTTTGAAGGGTGCAAGAATTAAGCTGATAGTATGTATACTTTTGATGATGTTCTTGAATAATTATTCATAAACTCTCCCTATCTACTTTCCTTCATCAATATTTACATATCTTTCTTACTCATGCACATAGACACTCCTTTCTCTCTCCCTATCTCCATCTTATCTCCCCCCTCTTTACCTTTTTCACCTATGTATCTATATCCTAATTCCTCTATTTCTATTTGATCTACTTTATCTATCTATCTATCTGTGAGGCCTCGCCCCAACCCATCGTAGCATAGTGATACATTACTATTATTTTGATATTCACAACTCGAGATGTCGAGACATTATCTGATGCTTAGAACATACTATACTATTTCATGTTGTGTGATGTTACATTCAGATATATTTTATGTTGTCATTTAATGTTTCATGTATATGTATGTTGATGAAATCAGTAATGTAGGATTGAGACTTTGATTTACAAGACTTTAAATGGTTAAGAATTATGTGGATTTCTGATACGTATACATATATGTACATGTGATTTTACGGGACTACTGATGTGTGCAATGAATGTGTAGATAATTAGCCGAGAAACCCTACGGAGGAATAGAACTGATCTCTTTGTGCTAATTTTGGAAACCTTATTGTTCGTAATTCATGTATTGTCTTGTGAGATTTATGTATGTATCTTCTTTGTTCAATGAATGTTAATGTTCGTAATTATGTTCTTTTAGTGTCGCTTGACACTCGTAAAGTGTTTATGTGCTTCAATGTGCTGTTTAGGGTTAGTTGTTTAATCTTTGGACCCAAGTTGGTTTAGTTGGTGTCGGTTTTCTAATTGGGTTCTTAATCGAGGTTAGTCATCCCTTAATTCGGATTAGTGTTTAATCTGCAATGTTAGAGTAGTTAGATGGTCCTATTTTATTCCTAGATTTTGTTTGGCTCTAAAACTCTTTCCTAAGGCTTAAAACATGATATTATTATACCCAAAGGGTATGGGTATGGGTTAGGAGTCTTTTCCAACCCCTAAGCCCCTTTTATTGACTTTTGAGGTCACTCAAAAAGTCTCTTTTTGTCTTTATGCGAAAATTGACCATGGTTATCTTGAGTTACCCCACCTCATCTCCACTTAGGGTTTAACCATAGTGTAGGTTGAGTTAGGAGTTTCTAGAATTGCAAGTGGGTGGGGTAGTTATTGAGCCCTTGGGTGGGTGAGTTGGAGGCCTATTTAGAGGCCCTTCTTGGACTTGTGGAGTTTGTTACCCAATCTCTACATTTAGAGAAGAGTTCTTGAAGATTGAAGGAAGGAAGTGGAAACTCTACTCAAATTGTTCATTGCCATTACCTCTTTGTGAAGGTAGGAAATTCTCATCTCCCTTATTCAGTTTTCATATTTGTTTCATGCTTATGCTACTTTGTTGTTGTTTCAATGTTTGTATGTTTATGGGTATGTTGGGAAGATTTGAAAACCATGTTATTGTGGATGTTTTCCTTTCATGTTTATGTTTGCAATTTTGAGAATTTTCTTGCATGGGTGTTTTGGTATTACTCACCCTTGGAGAGGGCAGAAGTGACCAATTTTGGGAAAGGTCTGTTTAGTTGGACTCCAACCAGTGTAGAGTCTCTTCTCAAGATGAGAAGAGGGAGAAAGGGTAGGGTGTTATGGGCCCCTACCCGTCAACACAAACCTTGTATGAGTATGGCATTTTTAAATGGAAGAATGAAAGTTCTTGGTTAATAGCCCCGATTGGGCATCTAATTTGGTGTTGTGCTCGACTTCTCCTAGTTGGAAGAATCCACCTTTCCCTAGTGTTAATTCATTGTAGATCTTGTTGTGAAAACCTTGTATAACTATGCATGTTTTGAATTGTTCTTGGTCATGCTTTTGGTCACCTGATCAGATTCTGTTCCCTCCATGGTTCTAGAAATGAGTTGCAGAAAACATTATAAATCCCTTGATTAGGGTCATGAAGAAAATTTGATTAAATTGTTGAAATTTGGGATTGAGATCCTATTGTAAATTGTATTTTAAACCTTGTTATAATTGGCAACGAAGTCGGATTTTCTTCCTGATTCTTTCTCGGCTGAGCCTTTGAATCAGGTTTGCCAATAAAATTGGTGTTTTGAGCATAATTGGTCATCATGTGATTTAATCGTGATTTAAATTTAGATGGTTGAAAATGAAATTATGATCATGGATGTAGATTCAGGTTGCATGATTATTGAATCAACAAGTATTGCATTATTGATTAAAATGGATAATTTATATTCTTGGTATGTTAAGGTTGTAATTAGGCTCTATGGATTTTCATTTAAAAGAAATTATTGACATAGGTCGAATTACTCCAATTTAAGATTTATAAGAGATCTAATGATTTTGGTGTAAATGTTTTAAATCTATTCCAAAGGAAAAAAAATACACCTTATAAAAAAATTTTTTTTTTTGCTTGCCTTGTAATTTCTATACTTAGAAATTTTTTTCATAAAAAAAAATGTGTGTTGCAAGAGAGTAAAACTCTCTGCCTTTTGTATTGGAGAAAATTTAAATGTTTCCTTGCAACAGAGAATATTCTCCAGAATATTCTTATTTTTAAAATTCGAAAAAAAAAAAAAAAAAAAATATAGATATTAATGTTCAAAATATCAAAAGTAATTGAAAAATAATAATATAGATATATATATATATATATATATCTATACTTATCTTACCTTTCTAACATCTTCCTCACCTATAAAACTTTATGCAATAACTTAAAAAAAAAAAATGTCCCGTCCCCTTGTTGAAGTGCTCACCTATGAAATAAACCTTGTTAACTCATAGATTCTGCCACCTTGTCCCATCCTTATCTCCCTCCATTTTTAGTGCCCAGTTTAGAAAGGTAAAATATTTATGTTGGAGGGTGAGTTTGTTATTGTCTTCACCCATTAATTTCGTTTCCTTTATCTCTGCCCATGTGCCATAGCTTGGGATGAGATTTCCTCCATCTTGGGTTGCGTGGGAAGGAGTGTGCTTGATGCCATGTCAGTGACATGACATATGTTGGAGGCTTTGGTATACGTTTTGGGGTTTGTAATAAAGTTTGCAAACAAATAAACCTGCTTTAAAACTCCTCCTCCATTATATCAGCGTACCCTTTTTATGCAAGGGCTTGGTTTTGCGTGGGGGCCTAGGGAGAGGGGTTGGGGGTCAAATCAACTTGGCTAGTGGCCAAGTGGGATGGTTAGGTTTAGGGTAGAGTAGAGTGTAGGTTAGTAATAGTTGGGTTAGATTATGATGTTAGTTTGTTTGTTTGATAAGATTTATTATTAATAGTTTTATTTAGTTAGTTGTTTTAATAGATAGTATTATTTAGTTTAAATTGTAATTGTTAAGTTATTTGTTTAAATTTTATATATTTTTCTTTTGTAATATTAGTTTAATTTCATGGTTTAATTAGATAGTTTTAATTTTATTTAAATTGTAAAGTCAAGTTCTATTGAAAGATTAGACACTCATTTTGTATATGGTTAGATTAATGTTAGATTTCATTAGTTAGTTTAATTAGTTAGTTGTTAGTAAAATTAAATTTATGACTAGTGTATAATTCACAATAATAACCTTTAATTTAAGTTGGGAATTAATGTTTTGTTTTTAATTATTATAATTATTTTAGTTCGTTCTAAGTAGATAAAGTATGAAAGGTTAATTGGCTATTTGATATAGGATTAAACTCGAGTTTATTGATTTGGATTTTACGATTAATCTAAATCCAGTTTCATTTAGATTGTTATTAAAATAATTTTCACATGATTGTTTAAGCAATGTAATAACAAATCAAATAAACATTGATTTCAATCTAATAATGAAGAACTTCAAAATCCTGGCAATGCTTTCCTCCACAAGAGTTTTAAACTAAAGATGATGTGGAGAACCTTTACTTAAACTATAATCAATCATTTCAAAACTTAGAGCTATTTTATTATTATTATTATTATATAAAAAAAAATATTTGTGTGTTTTTGCCCTCGTAGTTTGGGCATGACACTATCTATCCACCATATATATCTTTATCATTCTCTCTCTAAATTTTATCTTCCTATTTCTCTCTCTCCTACTCCCCTTGTCTTTGTCTCTCCCTTTGTAAATTCCCTCCACTTTGATATTTGATTTAGATCCATCCATATGCACACTATATCTCCTTATGTTTCTTGATCCATTTTTTTCTCTACCAATCTTTTCACCTCTCTACCCTCTTTTTTTTTCTTCATATTATTCATTTTAATCACTCTCTCCATACCTATGATTATAATTATCTATCCTTCTAACTATTATTTATTATACAAAATAGATAACATATATGTTTCAAATCAATAATTCAAATCTCTCTCTCTCTCTCTCTCTCTCTCTCTCTCTCAATTGTGTGATAAAAACTTTGAT